>JANHAO010010786.1:0-17418 GCA_026873985.1 Saraca asoca | reverse complement strand
TAAGGGTTTGATGGCCATGCTATGTACATTTTCAAAAGGTGAGCAAAAGAAAGGAGATGGTAGATCCCTTAAGGATCAAACCAGCCAATAGCCATAATTGAAAGTATATTAGAGGGTTGTAAAGGAATGATCTTTATTTCATGGAATACCTCACAGCCAACCATGTTTAAGATTATTATGTAATGAATTTTGACCTCCTACATGCCTAGAGGACTAACAACCATGTTGGTGAATGTATCAGCTATAATTTCCATTGGATTGTTATCCATCTTATTAGTCCATAGAGGGATTTGCAACTAATTCTTTAGTATATGAAAAATAATCCACAGAATAATGAATTTGGGGCTCAATGAAATAGATACGTACCAAACATATGAATTCATCACACAATAAAAGTCATATATCCATAACTCAACCAGATAACCATTTTCCATATCATTTCCACAAACAATTGAATTATAGAGTATTCAAAGACTCACCTCAGAGGTAAATTCATTTCATTCATTTTTCAGCAAATTGTGCCAATTCTGGCTCCCTTAGCCATATGCCACATTCTTAGGTTCTTTATATATGTCAATTTCATGATATTGAGTTCTAATATTCATATAATAGCAATATAGAGCAAATTATCCATATTAAATAGCATAGCCCTCCTTGTTACTTTGGTCCAACCTTAACCCACTCATCTCAACCTTTTTCCTCCAAGCCAGCCATAACCCACTCATCTTATTAGAATGCGTGGATCTAGGATCTAGTTTATTTTCCTCATTAAATCCCATCATTCACATATCAAGCCTCAAAGGCTATGAATTATGCACTTATTCCATTCTCATAATGGATATTTCATCAATTTCATATGGATACATCTTAATATCATTCATAATATTATGTACCATTCCATGTCCCATGTACATAAACAAGCTTTACATCATATAATCTCTTACAACAATTATAATTCCAACATCAATCATAATATCACAACATCACATACTATCCAAAATCTCATGCAAATTATGAAACTTTATATAGTATGACTACTTATAGTACTCACATTTCCACAATCATAGTCATTTCTCATTAGCATCATTCTTTCTTGTCTTATGATCACCTGACATTCGCAACTATCATGCTATCTCCCTTCAGTGGTGCACTTAATCTCCTATTGATAGTTTGAGTGCACCTAATCGCTCTTACATCTCGCTTCAGTGGCGCAACCCCTGGCATCTTACTTTAGTGGTGCACCTAATCACCTACTGATAGATCGGACGCACCTAATCGCCCCCGTATCTCACTGCAGTGCATGCGCACCCAATCTCTTACTGTACTTCTCACCTCACCTTACCTCAAGCATATTTAATTACTTATGACCTTTTTTGAATTAAAGCATAGTCTAAGTGTGGTCGGACTCATGCCACTTTTGACTCATGGTTTTCATGCGAGCATAAAGCACGCTACTAGGCAAATCATATTGGTGCTCAAGTCTATTTTCAAACGAAGTGGATTAATTCCATTAATTAAGCATTTAGCTCCAAATTACCTTAAGCATGACATGCAAAAATCGATGTATGGAAAAGTATAGAAAAGTTTGAATATTATCTTCTGTAGTGCTTAAACAACCAATTATACATTCGGAATATCAGAAAAAGATGATTTTCATTACAGAGCCTCTTTCAACGAGGTAAATTTATATAAGTAAATTCTGAGTACAAAGACCAGGGGCAACCCATAACTACAATAAGCAGGAGGAACTGACTTTTTAGAAGTCATGGCTTATGAGTAGGCCACACAATTCCAGAACCTCTTTATTATCTTCCTTCGAAGATGAGAGCTCGTCCCTCTGCTCCTCAACTCCCAAACGTTTAGGGAAACTGATCAAGATGTCTCACAATGTAAGGAGACCAAAAATCATAAGTGAAGAGCTGCCTTGATCGTGAAAAGGTGGTGGAGAAAGGTAATTCCTAAGATCCTCGGGGAAGAACTCTCGCAGTAGACTGCAAACATCTTCCATGTTTCTACCAAGAGCTCTCATTATCATAAACATAGAGGGCTTGTCTAAGACATCCATTGGGCAACTCTATGAAAGAAGAGAAGTTTTTCACACCCTATACAGACCAGTCCAACCCTTTCTAAAGCATCCAAAAATGCCCAGTTGTTATTGATCAAGTGGTTCAGTATAGAGTAAGATTGCTATGCCAACAATTGTGAGACAAATGCAGTAAAATATGGCTAAGCATGAAGCGAAAAGCTAGAGCTTGACATGACCACACAACAGGCCATACATTAAGACTCTAACTGAATGATAGGCTACAGGTAAAGTACTTGGCAACCTTACGAATTACGAATAGGGGTCCCTGCTTGAAGAAAGTAACTCCTAGTCCGCAAAGTGAATTGTGAGTTGGGGGGCTAGTATTGTGAGTATTTTACAAACTAAGTAGAATGGGCTGACAAAGGCCCAATGGATCAGACTAGAATGAAGAGTGCGACCCCATCTAAAGCGAGCTTGCTGAGGCTAGATGGTAGATTGCACTACGCGAGCTTGAGGCCTTTAGTAAATCAAAGCTACAGGGTGCAATTGGAAATAGCTCATGTCTGACAGACAGTCTAAACATACTTCCAACTTGCAACTTAATCTCTAAGGTCCGACAATGATTAGCCCTTACATTAATTATCTGACGCCTTGCACTTATTGCCTGCTATGGCTGTAATTATAGTTTTACAATGATAAATTATGACTTGTAACCTTGCCTACTTCTATAAATAGGAGGGAAGTCCATTATAACAAATATAGAAAAATTACCTGTTGAAACTTTGCTGAAATAGAGAGAGAAAACAATGATCTTTGTAGTTTGCTAAGAAAAGCAAAGAAATAGCTTCCAAAAAGCAAATACATTCATCATAGATGTAGGGGTCGTACTAGCTTTAGCTGAACCACGTTAAAACCTTCTATGTTCTTTCTATTTGCTTTCTTGTTGTTGTTGTTGTTTTTTCTTTACATTTTAACGTCTTACGTAGTAGTTGGGGTTTCAAAACCTTTGGTTAACCAATTATCAAAACTAACCATTAATACTTATCTAATAAAAAAATTTTAAACTTGAATAAGATGAAGACATAAATAGGTAATTATCATATTTTACAAAAATAGAATTTAGGTCTGTTATATGTGAAAATCAGTTTGACCTGAGAAGACCTGCGAGCAGTTCTTGAGCAGTAAAGGGACCAGCTCAAAGAGCGTTCAGATCACCTCATCATTAGGTCATATCATGAAGTGACCTCGCCAACTTGAGCTTGTGCGTGAGAAAGCGAGCTCGACCTCTCCATTTCGAAGAATGGACACACCTATAGACTAAAGGACTTGGCTAATAAAGTGTGACCAGCGACCTGAGAGCTCGCCAGATAGAAGACTAAGTCATACTCTGCCCTAACGGACAAATGGGACCCGTCTACAGAAGGTAATCTACAGTAGGCATAAAAGAAGATTTAGTCTGTATATTCTATCTTACACATTATATGTTGATGTAATAGATTTACTGCATATGTAATTACCATTGTAACCCCCTATCCTCTATAAATATGAGGGAGGAGTCTTCTATAAAGGGAGATAATCAAAAAACATAGGCAAAAACTCTGTCGGAGTGAAAAGAGAGAACTCGAATGTTGTAACTTTACAAAAAAACCATCATAATAACATGCTACCATGGATGTAGGGCCCGGTAATACTTGAATTTGGCCGAACCACATTAAACCCTATGTCCCCTTCTCTACTTTTCCCCTTCTTCTTTGTGTATGCTGCTAATTTATCTTGTTTGAACTGGAAAAAGGTCAAAAATCTTGTAAGAATCCCTCCCTGTTGGCTAAAGTTTGGCTTTCTGTACAAACCACATTTCATCATCAACATTTTTGGCTCCGTCTGTGGGGATCTCACCTATTCTGGTTTGTTTCCTGCTGCAATGGCCAAGGGAAGAGCCACTAGAGCTTCAAATGCACAACCTTATCCTTCGGATGGCCATGTCTCAATAGTGGACTCGACTGCTGCTCCTGTTATCAGAGCAACTACTGATGTCCCTACCACCAACGGCACCGACGGACTGCTAACCCAGCTCTAGCGTCAAGAGAAACTTGAGCACTTGGTGGGAGAGCTAGCTAGAACAGTCATAGCGTTAGTGCAGTCACAAACTCAGAATGTGCAAGGGCGGGTTGAAACCACCGTACTTGAGATTGAGCATTCCGATGAAGCTAACCTGGAGCAGACTTTGTATCGCCATCCATATGGCCAGAACACTGAACTGAGCCACCAAGTCTCTAGCCAAAGATTGGGGGGCTCGGACGTTTTGGTGGAAGACCTCCTTCAGAAGGTCAAGCATCTAGAGGAGCACCCTCAGAATCAAAATAACCATGGTCACTTTGGGGAGCAAACCCCATTTTCTAGAGAGATCACGAAGGACCCCTCTCATGCAAGATCAAAGTTCCAGCCATTCCGCTGTATGACAGAGACAACAACTCGCATAACCATTTGGACTTATTCAACATTTAGATGGATCTGCAAGCCTGTAACCCCTTGATCAAGTGTCACGTCTTCCCCGTTACTTTGGGTGAAGTCCCTCGAATCTGGTTTAGAAGCCTCCCGACTCGTAGTATTAGCAATTGGGAGGAGTGTCAGGAGAAGTTCCTAGATTAGTACAAGGCACTACAGAAGTAGCTCACGCCACCATGCCATCTCACCATGGTCTTCCAGGGTAAATAGGAAACACTAAAAGATAATGTTGCCTACTTCAGGTGCAAGGTCAACAATGTTGAGAAACCCTCAGACGAGGCTATCCTAACTGTCGTCTTGATGGGACTTTACAGAGATAGAAAGCTGTTCAAGAGTTTGTACAAGTACCCAGTTGCAAACCTGGGAGAGTTCTATGAGTGGGCCGCTAAATAGATCATATGGGATGAAACTTTCATCCCACAGAAGTCTGAGTCAAATAGCTTGATTCAAAGCAAGAAGAGGAGTAATCGTGGGAACAAGAATGACAGCCCCGAGTGCCAACTCACTAAGAAGAGTAAGGATGAGTGACCCCCATTTCCAGGTCATCACAACACCTACAACATCTTGTCAGATGCTCAGGATAATATCTTTGCAATGGAAAGGGACAAAGAAGATTTCAGAAAGCCTCCACCCTTGAAGACTCCTAGCAAGTCTAGACTTAACCAAGGGAAGTTCTATGCATACCATAATGAGTTCGAGCATGTCACTTCAGAGAGTTGGGCACTGAGAGATTCCATAGAGGATCTCATCAAAAGAGGTCGTTTGCATGACTATGTTGTGCAGCCTTCCAGGCAGCAACTTAGACCATCTTGACAGGACACCAAGCAAGAACAATCTCCTACTATCAGGACGATCTTTTAAACTCTTGTACTCATTTGTAAATTATATAAATATTTTAAATAGGACCATTGATTTTTAATTTTTCTTCGAACAGGTGATTCACCTAATCGGTCACCCTTTTATTTGGGCATAAGATCGCCCCAACCACAAGATTGATCACCCTTTTATTTGGGCACAAGATCGCCCTGATCACAAGATCAGTTACCCTTTTATTCGGCCACGAGATCGGCCCGAGCATGAGATCACTCACTTGTTAATTTTGTAACTCTCATACAAACTCAATGAAGTCACAGCTCTCATGTGAACTTATCTATTTAGCCACAAGATCGGCTCGAGCACGAGATCACTCACTTGTTAATTTTGTAGCTCTCATGTGAACTCAATTAAGTTACAACTCTTATGTAAACTTATCTATTTGGCCACGAGATCAGCTTGAGCATGAGATCACTCACTTATTAATTTTACAACTCTCATGTGAACTTATCTATTTAGCCATGAGATAGGCCCAAGCACGAGATTGCTCACTTGTTAATTTCGCAGGTCTCATGTGAACTCAATTAAGTCACAGTTTTCATGTGAACTTATCTATTTGGCCACAAGATCAGCCCGAGCACGAGATCACTTACTTGTTAATTTCGTAGCTCTTATGTGAACTCAATTAAGTTGTAACTCTCACACGAACTTATCTATTTGGCCACAGGATCAGCCCGAGCATGGGATTGCTCTAATTTGCAACTCATGCTACCTTCTGATTATGCGCAGGTCGCGCAGATTGATCAAACTAAAGAAAAATGCTTATGCGAGAAACAAAAGTAACAAACAGAAAACTGTAAAAAGAAGCTAAAGTTTTATTTACTAAAAGACCTTAACAAGGCAGATGTACATCAAAAAGCTTTGGATACAAGTTAATCATAATACAAAAGGGAAAACCTATGACTAAGAAAAGAGACCGGCCGCAGAGGGTCATGCTCCAGCTGAATGGAGCTTGTGTGCCACCAAGACCTTCAAATTTCCCTTCCAATACACAATCAGTGGTAGCACTGCAGCTCCTTATTTCCTTCGACCATCTACTCCTCATGAAGGAAACTAATTAGGAAGACCCAGGAGCTTGGCTGGCTGAACAATTGCCTCACAGCGGAGCTGAGAGGACACAGTCTGAGATCTATATGAGATTTCTCTATGTTAGTGGAGAAGTTGAGTCTTCCAAACTCTCTATGCAGTAGACCATACACGCCTCTATCGGAGGATAGAACGTCAGAAATGGTGGAGGTTTACCAAGAAACTCCATGATTTACTTAGTGCAGTGACAGAAGGGATTGCCTTTCACTTATATAGAGCCAGGGCCAGCTCTTTTTAAGGGGCATTTAGCTTTCAGCCAAGGTTTTAATTCCAGCAATTGCTTACCGAAAGTGGCGATTCTTAGGTTTACTCTATTCATGAAATATCCTATAAATGTTGCATGACCATAGTTTCTTAAAAATTCTTTAATACTTTTTGAATTGTCCTTATTAAATTATAGATTGTGTGTGATGGGAGGAGAAGATGATGGTATTGATATATAGAACAAATACTTCAAATGATATCAA
The DNA here is from genome assembly GCA_026873985.1 of Saraca asoca. Lineage (NCBI taxonomy): Eukaryota > Viridiplantae > Streptophyta > Magnoliopsida > Fabales > Fabaceae > Saraca > Saraca asoca. The sequence continues at coordinate 10,461 of JANHAO010010786.1, read as the reverse complement.
TTTTAATCTTAAAACAAATATGTAGAAAAAATATACTGTAACATATAACTTCTGTTACAAATTAATCAACAAAACAAAGAATTAAAAGATAAATTATATGCTTAAAATATGCACTTTTTGCAAATTTATCCCCTATAATTGTTGCGGGGTTAGTGACAAAAATCAAACGACTATAAAGATTAAACAATAAAAAATATGATAATCTTTCATTCAATAACTCTTTTAATGATATAGAGAAATTGAAAAATAATGAAAAATAAATTCATGTTCTCCTTTTCCTGTATTTACTCACATTCATTTTGTTAAGGTGTTTTAAACATACTTGTAAACAAAATCTAAACCTTTACTTATTTTGATTATAAAAAGATATGCTTTTTCACCATAAGTCTACGTGCATTTGGTTACCAAATGTCAATTAACTAAAAGAAAAAAGATAAATTAAAAAAATTAAAAATTTTATTCTAATAAATTATATATTACTTAGAGTAATTTTTTTTTAAAAAAGTTTTCTTAAAGTTAATATAACCAATATTTTGAAAATATAAAAAATTATTTGATCAAATCAAAAAGTTAATTTTTAACTTTTTGAGTGTCTCAAATGCACAATCATGCACAAATACAAATTGATTTATAGACTGGTTTCCAAAATGGAGGGGCCATGACGGCGGGAGAAGATGGTGGTTGACAATAGTGGGACGTTGTGGGACTAGTTGCTGTAATTTTTTCAGCATTATTCTTAGACACCTCAATTTTTCTTTTTTTTTTTTCAATTGCAATTGCGCCTTTATTCTTAGTATGGACTTATGGAGATGACGTCGACGTGGGCCTCTGCCATTAACAATTGAAGTTAGTCATGGCTTGCTTCCATTTTCTGGGCCCATTTTAAGCCCAATTGAAATCCAACTTGGTTTCTAGACAAAAAAAAAAACTAAAACCCAACTTGGTTTGTCTGGTTCAGCCTCGCTTCTGCTTTCTTTTCTTTCCCTTGCACGTTGACGTCTGTGATTACAGCCGAAACACAGCTCTACTCCTTCTGGTACCATAGCAAAGAGACGAGAAAGCAAAAATGCCTCTTTACGATTGTGTGCTTCTGTTTAAGCCTCACATAAAGAAGGAAGCTCTCATTGATTTAGTTGCTAGGGTTGGAAAACACGTTTACAGAAGAAATGGGGTTGTTGCTGATATTAAATCCTTTGGGACCATTCAATTGGGATATGGTATCAAGAAGCTTGATGGTCGATATTTTCAGGTATTTTTCACTCTCTACCATGTTACATTTAATATTTTATTTTTTATCATTTCCGTGTTCATATCGAAATGTTTTATTTTTTATATATAAATCTTTGTTAAATCAAGAGAACCCAGTAATTGAAATGAAGTTTTCTTTGTATTTATCTATGATTTTTGGCTTATAGTGATTCTATAACACTGGTGAATATGATTTGTTTACTGTTATTGACTTATTTTAGATGAATGAATTCATTTTTTATCAGTAAGCTAGAGTTGAATCTGTAGTGGGATAAATCTGAGATGGTGTTTATGCATTGATGCCCCTGCTTTTGTTACTGTTTACCTATTTAGCTTTGTCGTAGTAACAGAGATACTGGTGAGTTGTGAGTCAGTCAATTGTCAAACTACCGTCTGGCACTATGAGGAGAATGCACATGCTTGTATTTTTGTTCCTAAGGAAGAAAGTTGAGGCATCAGAGAACTCAGAGGGATTTCTTGCCTTTGTGGGTAAGGTATTGAGGCCTAAGTGGGTACTCTTAGTCTTGCAAGGCACCAAGGCTTGCGCCTTAGCAAGCTATCTCTTTTTGTTTGCTTTCAACTGACAGAAAAGTAAGAACATACTGAAAACCAAATCAGAGGACATGTTAGATTTGATGTTAAGGAGGGATAAATTGATCAATTGGTGTAGAAAGGTCGGTTGTGGCTCTTCTGACTTCAGGTTTTATAACTGTGGATTCAGCCTTGGACTACTGCCAGCAGCTAAGAAAATATGGATGGAGAGAACATTATAGGAAGTCTTCAGTTCTCTTCATATTGAAGAGATAATCCTGTGATGAACACTACTGCCCCTTTTTTCTTATTTTATGGATGACTAGGGATGATTTATTTCATGAATTTTGTGGCTGTAGATATTTCTGGTTTTTAACGTAAATCTTTATGGGTTGTTGTCAAAACCAATCTTAAACATGTGTTATGTGCATCTTATTGCTTGATTAGTTAATTCATTGGATCATTTTTTAATACTAATTTAAATTAACTTGTTTCTTCTTTATTTATCGTTTTTTATTTTATATTTTATGCCTATTTTAATGTCTTACCTCACCTAGATGATCGCATTCTTAACACCTATTGCCTCAAGTGGCTAGGAAGCTTAAGCACCTTAAGGGCACTTGCACACTTTACTACCTTGTACTATACTGAAAATTCACTATTGAGTGTAAAGTTAAATAATAGAACAACATCAAATAGTGTTATCTATGTTAGAATAGACTATAGCAGGGATTGCTATCTCGGTAATTGATTCAAACATTTCTTTGTAGTTTGTGTCTTATGAACTTATTTTAGTTACCAAAATCCATCATACATATGCCAGATCCTGTGATTTCTCATTATTTAAACAGTTTAATGTGAAATGCATATGTTTATGATTTTTTTTAACAACTACCACCAGCAAGCCTTATCCCATTAGGAGGGTTATGATTTTTCTTCCTCATAATTAATTAAGCTTCTTCTCTCTCATGAAGTTGTGTTGCTGTTGCTAATGAAGTCATTCTCAAGTCTCAACTCTCAAGGAGTGAGCTGAATGATTCATCCCATCCATCTGCATAAGTATCAAGAATCAAGATATAAATATGGTAAACATTTGACACAAAATTGAATGATGATGCGGAATTCATTGGTCAGTTTACTTTTCACTTTAATGTTTATGTCCATGTAATTAAACATAAAGCCAAATTCTCTCTCTCTAGAACATGTTACTGGCAATTGCTTCTAAGTTTGATTTGTTAGCCTTGTAAGTCCTTGTAAGGAAAGTGTTGTTAGTGTTAGAGTGGAAGCTGCAGACAGAAATTAATTTGCTACACTTGCGGTGAATTTAAAATTCAGTTTTCAAATTTTGAAGTCAAAGACAGTAACTACCAGTTTTCTAAATATTGAACAGCAAATTTAGTAATTACTCAAGGTTTGGATATCATGATGTACAATACAACACATCTTGCATTCTCTATATAGGAAACCAAATATATCCTTGGTCATATAATTGAATCATCCAACTAAAAGCTAATTTTACATGGGTTTCTGCCCAGTGAACATAAACATCTTCATTTCTCAATATTCCCAATAGCTCTGGCGGATGGGAATTTAAACTGAGTGCATCTTTTTCTTTCCCTTGCCTACTGGCGGCTGGTGCCACTGGATCAGTGTCTATTAAGAAAAATATGCATTGCATGGATAACTGCATGCAATAGAAAACACTACTATTTTGGACAAAGTTTGTCTTGCTATGCAGAAATTTGTTCATCATTTTAAATGGCGAGTATTGACTGTCATGGTTTATCTCACCCTTTGTTGTGGCCAGTTGGTTTTGTTTGATGTGGTTAATGGCTTCTGGGTGCAGTCTGCCAATTGATTGGGTTGGCTGGCATTGTGCTAGATGGATTTGATTATTGGTATACAGGGGTAGCCAACCAGTGGTAGTTGTTGTCATTTCCAGCAACAGATGTTGTAACTGACTTATGTGAAGTGATCACACCTTGGTTCTGGACGTTGGATTGTGTTAGAAATTGTGCTTTTCAATATAATACCTGAATTTGAGGCTGGAGTTCATATTAATCTGGGAGGGGCCATCTGTTGTCTGACACTATAATCATTATTGACCATCACTATGGAATAGTCAAAGGAGTGAAATGCATCTTCTTGAAGGCTAATTTGTGAAACTTGAAAATCTCACGAAGTGACTAAGGACTATTTGTATTCAGAAAGAATTACTTAGGGAAGTCAATGCTAGCTCATCTCTTCAAGAATTTACAATTTTCTTAAGGCAATTGACAAAAGCATGGTGCGTAAATTAATATTCACTAAAATTGTATTATCTTAATGGTATATCCTGTTTTAATCCAAGTGTCTAACTACCTTGTGGCTTTTAGAAAGCTTTAGTTAGATCATAGGATCCTTATAATTTTGCTTCGCATTATTTGAATTATTCCAGGATAAGTGCATAGGAATAGCAAGAATGATTTAATGGTTTCCTTATTGCTGTTCAATTATGTGGATTGTAATTCACTTTCAAATTCTTCAGCCTTCAAAGAGTATTACCTCATAGGACTTAAGAATACTAAGCATCCCTAGTCTTGGGAAAAATAGAAGGACATCATTTCTTGTTTGGCATGTATTATTTTGTCTCTGCCCTTTTTGAAAATCTTAAATTTTATGGAGGAAAGTGAGAAGAGAGTTTAAAGAGGGAGGTAATTCAATTAGGACAATAGAATTGATATGAATGGCTTGAGAGAAAATGTCTGAGCCTTGTACTATTATATAGAAAGGTAAACATAATTACAAGGCTAATCATAACCCCTAAAAATAAGCTAATTATAATCCCAAATTATGATAACCATATCTCCTATGACCTCCAATAATCATAATCATATCTCCTATGATCAACAATTATATCTCTCCACATCTGATATATTAAACATCCACAATCAAAGAAACATGTCTTAGAATGTTAGAGTGCATGTTATGGCTTTTTGCCTGTGAGCAGTAAAGAACTTTGTGATGATCTGGTTTCTCATGTAAAGAGTAAATACAAGTGTAACTTGTAAAGCCCTCAAGGTACTTTAGCACTCTAACAGCTTCATTAGTTGCGTGTTATGTATAACAGAATGTGTTATATGGTCATCTCTAATTGGCATGAGCTATCATTAAAATTAATCAAGTCCAGTTTAGAAGGCATCTTCTGCATCCTTCTAAGCAGGGCTCAGCATCTCAGCTTTAGGCAGAGATGATCCATTTGTCATCTGCAAGAAAATTTTGCATGATTGCTAAATGTTGAAGCATTAGTATCTAGAACTTGAACGGCAATGCCACCTAATGTTTAATATTGGTTGTTAATTATTATCATTGTCAATGTATGTATATTTATATCATTTCTCTGGAATTTGAAAAAAGAACTTTTCTTGCACCCATTGGATTTGTCAATTTGTCTGGCTTACAATCGAAATTTGATACTGTCTTCTGTTTCATCTTTGATCCTCTTTGAGGTTAATTCCAGTCACCAATGATGCCTACGCAGAGACTTTTTGTACTCCTGAAATTTTCAACCAAAATGTCAAGAAAAAGGGTGGATATTCCAGGAGAAAATATCTTCTACAAAGTTTTTCTTTGCTGTTTGTACATTATGAAGGAGTGTTTCCCTAATTGGTTTGCTTAGAATTGATGGCATCTATTGCTAACATCCCACAAGTAAAGAATCTGTGTCAGGGGCTTCCTCTACAATCAACATCGAACTTATTTATGAACCAGCACATGTTCATGGTCAGCTATGAATGAATATAGAGATTTTTTTGTTTCTAGACGTAGCTTGCCTGTTATGTAACTTAGAAGCTTTAGATGTTCCTAGGATAACTTCCCCCTCTTCGAAAATTTGCCCTCCAAAGTAAGGAAAATTGAGAAGGGAAGGAAATGGAGGGATTTTTGCTATATCTACTAGGATTATGAAGCTTGTCTTAGATTTCCCTTGCTCCAAACAAATGAACTGTTCTTGACTTCTATCTTATATTATTTTTAACAAGAAAACTTATTATCTACATGTGGCTTAGGTCATTTTCATATTGCCAACATGTGGTTTATAAAATGCAGTGTGCCCACCTAAGTTGGTTTCTGTTTGCATAGTGCATGTGAGTGAGGAAGATAGCCTTGTGCCATGCACATGCAAATTATGTTAAAATTTACCGAAATATGACCATAGGTGGGCAATATGCAAAAATAAGCCACCTCTGGTGGGCATATTGGCACTTTCTAATTCACATGTAGGCAATATGAAAATGAACAAACTACTAGTGGCTTTATTGAACCAAACGAACACTTTTTCAGTAGTAGTGTGAACCTAGATTAGTGTCTAATTTTAAGTGGAAATATTCTATTTGTAACAAGTAATTAACATTGAATTAATATGTTTGTAGAGTCAAATGATGCAAATGACCATGATGGCTACTCCCAACATCAACAACGAGCTGCATTACCTAAACAAAGAAGACCGGCTATTGCGTTGGCTTCTAATTAAACACCGTGATATAAAATATGGGCTTGAGTTCCTTGGTGAGCAAGACAGTTTGAGTGAGCTCAGCAAATTTCCTAGAGGTAGCTTATTTGGCAGTGAAGATGAAGATGTTGACGAGCATGATGACAATGATGATGAGGAATATCAATTGAACGAAGAAAATGGAGCAGACAAAAAGATAATGTAGTGCTTCTTTTTCTGTTTCCATTATGAAAGGTCCTATATTTTGGCATTGTATTGTATTTGTCGGATCCATGCAGTGTCTGGTTATAACAAGACAATTAGTTGTTATAAAGATGTTTTTCTGTTAGACTACTTGCTTTACTCTTGCTATTGAATCAGAAAATAATATTTGCAGCTTGGTAGGATATTCATTAGAGTACAAATATTGTGGTCATGGGATCATCGCCAAGAATCTGTGACCACTTTCAATATGCTTCTGTCTTTATAGAAATATTTCCCGGACACGTAATTACAAGCAAAGGTGAAAGCAATTGGACATTTCGGTAGACTCAAGGGAAAAGGACAAAAACCTTGGTAATTTAGTTGGCCTCATCCATCATCGAGCTAATGATATAGTGATTAATTTGGATCCTCTTCTTTTTCTCTTATTATTTTTCATATTTGGCAAAAAAAAAAAAAAGTTTTTTTTTTTATGAATCTTATTGTACATAAAAAAATAATTCAATGTCCCACTACACATAAAAATATTGTGTCTATCTTCAGATATAATAGAAAAATGACAAATGAGAGGATGCAATTTCTTACTACAAACTAATAATTGTTACCTTCTCAAGGCTTGTTTGGTATAACAATGAGATAATTTATTATATATTATTTATTTTATGATTGATAACATCTTTTGATAATTGATTATATGTAATATATTTTTGTTTGGATAATGTATAAAAAAATTATTTTTTAGTATTAAATTACTAAAAAAGACAATAAAGGAAGAGAGAATAAGGAGTTTTTGTTATTATTATTAGAGTAAGAATAATGATAATAAAAGAAGAAAACAATGAAGATAATATGGTTACAAATATAAATGTTTATTCCTATAATCCTAATAAAAAAAAATTACTCAAAGCAATTTTTTATTTAATCAGATTTATTATCTATAATTGATTATTAAAATATCCTAATTAGTATATCAAACATATATAAAAAGTGTTATAATCAATTATTTAATCTATAATTGATTATTAAGGATTCTAATTATTATACCAAGTAAGTACTTAGTTGATCAGAATTTAGCCTTTCGAATTGCTCATGAATTTGAATTAAATTTTATTTGGACTTTATATTTTAAGATGTGGGGTTTAATAGAGATGATAAATGGGCTCGTATTTTTGCTTATTCTTGCTGGCTTCTTTGGAATCGAAGAATAATCATTCTCCGCCTCCTGCATGGATATGATGGCACTCAACCATTATGCATGAGAAGTATGGTGTCATCCTACATTTGAAGTTTGTACACCCTACTGCTCTCTACACTCTGTCTTTGCTAGTCCTTTGATAAAGTAGTATATTCTCCTTGTAATAAGTTTTGCATAGAATTAGAACCTAACCATCCAATTGCATATGTATATATAAATTAATTGAAGTAAAAGAGAGATATGTAGGAAACAATTAATAATTTGTCAGATATGGAGAAGACAATGTAAAGGAAACTAAACCAGAAGAAAAAGCTCAATCTCTAAGAATTTCAGGATTTGTGGGATATCATAACCTAGCACACTAGAATTTATCTCTTACGTTCGTACGGATTTGTTCTATTTTTGATCTATTGTTGTTTATCAATTATATTATAAAAAGCATTTTAATTTATCCTAATAAAATTTTGTGCACTAAATGAAAATATATTTAAGTTTATTGTAAAATAAAATCATAAGTTGTTTAAAAATTAAATCAATTCTACAATCAATTCTCATTAAAAATATTGGTTCATTTGAAAATTGAAAGTTGAAAGCATACAACAAAATAGAGATTAGATTTTGAAGATATATCTTTCTTCTTACATCATAAGTATCAAGACATGTAAGTTCAAAGCTCCAAAGTGCTTCAAATCCTATTAATGCAATTAAATTAATAGCTAAAAGCTGAGAAAAGAAGTATAAAAATGTGAGTAGAGAAGCAAGTTCTTTCATTATTTAGAGACTCATTTACTTTTATGACTCATACTCAATTACATCCGTGGGAAACATCCATATATAAAGGGTTTCACTCTACTTAGTGTTAAGAAAAATTTTATATTTATGTTCATTCCTTCAACAAAAGACATGGACCTAAATATTGTTTTTCATATATTTTATTGAACTGTCCATCTTATTACTAATATAAATTTTTTCTTATATTTACACATATTTGTTAATTTGAACTTAGAAATGGACATTTTAGTCTGTCTCTTTCTCTTAAATGTAAGTTCTACATTTTTTTTAAATATAATTGAGAATGTCCCTAACTTGAAAAAACACAATATAAGAGAATTAAAGGATAAATTCAACTTATAAACTAAATAATACAAATAATGCAATTAGAATCAATACAAGAAATTCGATTTTTTGTGACGACTTTTCAATAACGACTAAAAAGTCGTTACTGAAGGTCGGCCTACTGTGACGACTTTTTAGGTCGTCACTGAAAGGGGCAGCTTTCAGTGACGACACAGAAAGTAGTCACAATATGTCACCTTTCAGTGACGACCTTTTTTAGTCGTCACAATAAGTATACATTCAGTGATGACTTTCAGTGATGACGAAAAAGTTGTCACAGTAGGAACCCTTCAGTGACGACTTTTTCGTCATCACAATAGATAAGCTTTCATTGACGACTAAAAGTCATCACAAAAGGTCAACTTTCAGTGAAGACCAAAAAGTAGTCACAGTAGGTAGGCCTTTAGTGACGACTTTTTGTCGTCACAACAAGTAAGCTTTCAGTGACAATGAAAAAGTCATCACAAAAGGCCAACTTTCAGTGACAACCAAAAAGTTGTCACAGTAGGTAGGCCTTCAGTGACGATTTTTTCATCGTCACAATAGGTAAGCTTTCAGTGATAACAAAAAGTAGTCACAAAAGACTAACTTTCAGTGACGACTTTTTTGTCATCACAATAGATAAGCTTTTAGTGATGATGAAAAAGTCGTCACAAAAAGCTAACTTTCAGTGACGACCAAAAAGTCGTCACAATAGGTAGGCCTTCAGGGATGACTTTTTCGTCGTCATAATAGGTAAGCTTTCAGTAATGACTAAAAGTCGTCATAAAAGGCCAACTTTCAGTGACAACCAAAAAGTTATCAAAGTAGGTAGGCCTTCAGTGATGACTTTTTCGTCGTCACAATAGGTAACATTTCAGTGACGACAAAAAGTCGTCACAAAGGGCTAACTTTCAGTGATGACGAAAAAGTCGTGACAGAAGATACCCTTCAGTGATGACTTTTTCGTCATCATAATAGGTAACCTTTCAGTGACGATAAAAAGTCATCACAAAAGATAACATTTCTCTCTCATCCTTCCTCACTCTCCCTCTCATCCTCTCTTACACTTTCTCTCCCACCCTCTCTCACTTTCTTTTTCATCGATCGTCTCACACTCTCTCTCATCCTTCCTTACTCTCTCTCATCCTCTCTCACTCTTTCTCTCTCATCTCCCTCTCTCACACTTTCTTTCTCATCTCTCTCACACTGTCTCCCTCATCCCCTCTTACACTCTCTCTCATCCTCTGTCTCACTCTCGCTCTCATCCTCTCTCACACTTTCTCTTTCATCCCCTCTCTCACATTTTCTCTCTCATCCTCTGTCTCTCTTTCTCTCTCATCCCCTTCTTTCACACTTTCTTTTTCATCCCCCTCTCTTCTCCCTCATCCCCTCTCACACACACACTCTCTCATCCTCTCTTACACTTTCTCTCTCATCCTTCCTCACTCTCCCTCTCATCCTCTCTCACACTTTCTCTCCCACCCTCTCTCACTTTTTCTCTCTCATCGATCGTCTCACACTCTCTCTCATCCCTCCTCATTCTCTCTCATCCTCTCTCACTCTTGCTCTCTCACCTTCTCTCATACTTTCTCTCTCATCCTTTCTCACTCTCCCTCTCATCCTCTCTCACACTTTCTCTCCCACCCTCTCTCACTCTTTCTCTCTCATCGATCGTCTCACACTCTCTCTCATCCTTCCT
>JANHAO010010785.1:0-17410 GCA_026873985.1 Saraca asoca | reverse complement strand
AGTCCGCTTATAGCTTAAAGTCCAATTGATTAATTTGGAGGAATTAATATGCCTTCAAATGGTTTGAAAGGCATTTTGGACTTTTACCAACAGATCGGGGGCCTACTGGGTCACACGCATAACAGGAAATGATATGGCCAAGTTTTTGACACATTTAATGTCCAGGGACTAAATCTTAATTTGGTGAAATTGCTTTGAGGCCAAAATAGAGTTTATGGAAACTCTTGGGGTTGTTTTGTAATTAATGAAAATTATTTCATTACACCCCAAAAATGGCGCCGTTTTATGCTTCCCCTTTTCCTCCTTTATTTGGCCGACTTTTGAGAAATGGAGATGAGATTTTTTGAGCAAAAATTGAAGCTTTCGATAAGCATACCGAAAGGAGAAAGGGAGAGAGCAAGCCGAAAGGGTTTCGATCTTTGGCTCAAAAATTCATCCCCTTCAAGCTCTATCTTTGCTAGCACCAAGATTAGAGCTTTAGAGGCCATTAAGAGGATTTTTCTGGTATGGATCATTGATAGAGGTAGTACACTTGGATTGCTTGGTGACTCAAAAACATCATCTTCTTCCGTTGTTTGAACTAGATGAAAGGTTAGTAAACTCTTTCTTTTATTCTAGAATTATTCTGAGTAATATTTGAGATCTCACACCAATGAATCTATGGGAGGTTTGCTCAGTCAAAGAGAGAAATTTTTTTGAAATTTTCAGCCCTTTTCACCTTGTCTTGGCTAAGCAAACCTATCAATATCTGTATACTCCATATTTGGCTCATTTGATTTGCATGCGAGCACTAGGTTTTCTTCCACATCTGTGGTATTTGCATGCATCATAAACTCATCCTGCATCTTGGTATAACACTTGTTTCGATAATTTCCATATTTTTTTAAATATAAAACATTGAACATTAGATTTGTTACCTGTTTCATTGTGACCTCCTTAATGTTTTTAAAAATTGTTATCACTTGATTTTTTGTTGTTGGCGAAATTGGAATATCTACCTCTTCCACATCCTGCGATCACGATTACCCTGGTGGCTTTCATGATTTTGGTGATTTATTATGCTTTGTAAAGCTTGCTCGGGACTTGAGCTTATGGCTTTTTGATTCATTTGTTGCTCATGTGAATATAACAAACCCATTAACCTCCCCTTTAACATGGTTGATATATTTTATGATTCTTCAATTGCTATAATAGCATAATTAGACTTTGTAGCCAAAGATCACAAGATTTTTTCTACAACTTTGGTGTTTCGAAATTCTTCACTGTTAACTATTAAATGGTTAACCACGAACTAAACTCGATCAAAGTAGGCTGAAATAGATTCTGAATTGTTCATGCATAATGACTCAAAATCACCTTATAGTGCTTTTAGCCTTACTCATCTGATGTGATCATTACCTTTGTAGGATTTTTTCAAAATATCGCACGCATCTTTTGTTGTATTCACACATGATATTTTTTCCAAATATTGGTTACTCAATTGCTTGAAAAATTGCATATAATACTTTTTTATCCTTCTTTCGAGTCTCCACCAGTGTATTTTTTTTATCTTTCTCTAGTGCATCAAACTCTTTTTAATCTTGCATTTTGGTATAGCTAGTTTCCACCAAATTCCACAAATTTTGGGATTTGAATAATACTTTCAACTGGTCACTCCAGTTGTTACAGTTTTTGACATTCAATTTAAAAACTTATAGTTAGATTGAATTTGACTTCATTTCACAACCTGGCTCTGATACTAGATATTGGAATTAAAAACCAAAAGAATAAAATAAAAGAAGAAGATTTCTGAAGACATATGAGAAAAGAGAAATTCTTTTATCACAACTTTAACTCAATATATAAGGAAACATTGCATTCTATCTGAATCAAAAGCTTACTAGCTTATTTCTCTTCTTCACTTTTTGATTGCATTACAAAAACTGAAATAAATTATATTTATATGCAAAACTAAATTAATAAGATAAGAAAAAAAATCTTCAACTTCATTCTAATAAATTAACATTACTTTCGTTAAACTTTATCTGCTGCATTCCAGAAATTAAAACTTCAAGTTTATTCCAATATATTAACCTTATTTTCATTAAGTTTATCTACTGTATTCTAAAAATAAAGACTTAAGGCTTATCTCAAATTTCAGTCTTATCTTGTTATAATTGAGATTTTAATTTCCATAATTTAAAACTTCGACCTTTATCAATTTTTTTTTAAATTTAATTTAGATATTTTCAACCCTTCAAGTCTAGAAGGTAATTTCATAACCTAGATTACCACCCTTGCATTCCTTTTTGTAAATCTATTTTTCACTGCGTCGACAAATTGAAACGAAAATCATTCACATAATCCATCAGATCGATGAGGGTTGAAGACAAAGCATACTCAAAAATTGATTTACATCGTTACCCATGCGGAGGACACGTTTAAGGAGAAACATCTCACACCCAAGGCTCGTGCATCACTGATTCAACCAATTAGTGATGGATGCATATGTACATGAATTCATACGTTTGTTTTTTTGTCCGTTGTTTATCATCCCATTTTTCTTCTTTTTGTTGGCAATGACTTCTTGTTTGATATCATTAAAAAAAAGATTTTAATTCTTTTAAAATTATATATAAATAATTCAATATATGAATTCTATTTTAAATAGATTATTTTTTATTTATTTTATCGTGTAAATATTAAGCTTTAGATAAAATTAGGATAAAATACAAATTAGTGAAGAGATTAAAAAAAAGAATTTTTCATAGAGATTAAATTAATTTATATTTTTTAATATTAATTCTTTTAATTCAACAAAATATAATATCATATCAAATAAAATTGATATATAAATAAAACATCTAAATTTTTAATTTTATTAAAAAAATGTTATAAACAAATGTATTATGATTGTTTTGATTGTAATAGTGCAAAATATTACTACTACAATTTATCATGGTATCAATGATTTTTAAAAGAATCATAATTATAATATAATATGGTAGAGCCTTCGGCCGCATCCACAAACCATAATATTATGTTGTGACTTGCAATTTGATTCCTTAATAATAAGTAAATCAAGATATTGGATTCGCATTACAATTCCTCTTGGAGATGAAAAGCGGGTTACTATTGCTTGTAGTCCCATGGCTCAGCTTCGACATTTATTTATAGATGTTATTTTTAGCACTTTTTTTTAATATTTAAAATTCAAAAACACAATATATAATTAAAAAAATGATATTAAAAAATGATAATCAAATTTTTAAGAAAGAAAAATGAGTGAATTGTTGTAGACAATGAAATTAAAAATATCTATATAGTGTTTTAAAATCTGAATTGAATTAGACTGTTCATACAATTTAAGTGTGAATTAGTCGTAGGTTTAATTTAATTAAATTAATTTGTCTGATTTACTTATTTTTTATTCTTGTTCACTTCATTTATTAAAACAATGTATTTGAGGTCAAATCTACCTCACATCGTTGGAAAAAAAATCATGTTTACGGTTAGTGTGTGATATAAAAAATTGTTAGATATATTTTCTTTATGTAAATATTTAATTTTTTCTCCAATTTTACTTTTATATTTTAAAGTTTGAATACTTTATGTAATTATTTAATTTTGTTTTCAATTTTTACTTTTATATTTTAAAGTTTCAGTAAATAAATGATTTATATTTTTGTAATATATATACGTGTATACTTGCGTCGCTAAGCCCCTAGCTAGGGTTTTAGTTCAGTTTCCGAGTCCATGATCTGCTATGGAAGGCATCGAGATGGACGATCCGGCATTCACAATCGAAGAAACCAACGACGATTTCTGCAATTCAGTCCTCCGTCGTCTGGGCGATTCCCCCAGTGAAAAACACCAGCAACTCTGCACAGTCCTCGGCGCCATGTCCCAGGAACTCAGAGACCAGAACCTCCCGTCAACTCCGATCGCATACTTCGGCGCTGCTTGTTCTTCCCTTGACCGCCTCGCATCTGAACCCGACACGCCTAGCCATGTTGTGGATGCACTTGTCACCATACTCTCCCTCCTCATCACCAGAATTCCCACTGCCATATTGAAGAAGAAGAGGGAGTTTTTGATGGAGCTTGTGTTGCGGGTTCTTCGGGCGCCTTCGGTGGCAGAAAGTTCGGTTATTGCTGGGATAAATTGTCTTTCTCATTTATTGATCAATAGGGACAGTGTAAACTGGCCTGATGTGTCTCAGTCATTCAGTGTTTTGTTGGGGTTCGTTACAGATTCACGACCAAAGGTACTTTTTAAATTTATAACCTGTAGTTGATAATCTTAATTCTAGCTTAATTGTCAGTACTTTGGGTGTCGGAATCTATTTTCTGGATTGTTTAGGCCAATAGCAATGGGAGTGACGGGATGAATGCCAGAATTAGGAGCATTCATTGGCACATGAAACGATGCTATGGCAGAGGAACTTATCCGATAGTACTGCTTTGATCATTGATCCCTTTTCTTAGACTGTAAAGCTTAATTGACTATTTGAACTTATTCTACTTAAATTGTGAATCGCTTATATCTCAAAGCTTCTTTTTAAAATATATTGGCATCTTAATACTCTGTTTCAAAGTGAGACATTTTAATTCTTCTGCTGTATTTTTGTCTTCAATCGTTCATACTATTCTCAATTAGTGCCAATGACAGTTAATAATACTTACGATTTGGGACTTCTTGTCCTGTTGTAATTTGGATTGATGATGCATTGTGAGCTGCCCTCTATTTTCCTAAAAAAATGTTTTTTATTCTGTTTAAACAATTTGTTAGTGGTAGCGGAAAAGTTCGATTAGATAGGTGCATGGGAGGGTCTTATTTTTTGTAGGATCGTTTTTGTCCCTCATAAAGATTAGGGCCTGCTTTTCTAAAATATGGCACATTCCTTGAGGTGTTGTGTGCTAACCTTATCTTTCTACAGGTCAGGAGGCAGTCACATTTGTCTCTACGAGATGTCCTGTTAAGCTTCCAAAAATCTTCACTGCTGGCATCTGCAAGTGAAGGAATTACAAGCATGTTTGAAAGGTTTCTTCTACTTGCTGGTGGAGGAAATGCAAACGCCAGTGAAGGACCTAAAGGAGCCCAGCAAGTTCTATATATTCTTGAAGCTTTGAAAGAATGCCTTCCTCTTATGTCATTGAAGTACAAGACTAGCATTCTTAAGTACTTCAAAACACTTTTGGATCTCCATCAACCCTTAGTCACTAGGCGCATAATGGATGGATTGAGTTTTCTTTGCCTTCAGCCATCATCAGAGGTTTCCCCAGAAGCATTACTTGAGTTGTTAAGCTTGTTGGCTCATTCTGTATCAACAAATGAGGCTTCTGGAGATGGCATGACATTCACTGCTCGCTTGCTGGATGTAGGAATGAATAAAGTTTATTCTCTTAATAGACAAATCTGTGTAATTAAGCTCCCTGTTGTCTTTAACGCACTGAAAGGTAGGATACTGCATGCACTTTTACCTTGTAAAAATAGAGTTTAGATAATGCCATTGCTGATATTCATAAAGCATAATTGACTTCTGTGAATTTTGTGTGTTTGTGTGTATGTGATTTCTGTTTATAGAATGTAATTGTGGAAGGATGCTTCTTTAATTTATGCAGATATTTTGGCATCAGAACATGAAGAAGCCATATTTGCAGCCACAGATGCGTTGAAGAGTTTGCTACATTCCTGTATTGATGAAAATATGATCAAACAGGGAGTGGATCAGATCACTTTGAATTCAAAGACAGAATCAAGGAGGTCAAGCCCAACAATCATTGAAAAAGTTTGTGCAACTATTGAGAGCTTGCTTGATTATCACTATACAACTGTCTGGGATAGAGTATTTCTGGTCATTTCAGCTATGTTTCAGAAACTAGGTATTTTAGTTCCTATCTTGTCTGCTTGTACTTTATTGTGCCGAGTCTGTTCACTTTATTTAATTTGTTTATCATCAAATTATGTGAGGAAATTAACCAAAAAAAAAAATTATGTGAGTCAAGAGTTGTTATTTCTCGTATGTCATATGCTTAATAGCATGGTGCATAGCATATATTGTTTTGTGGTGTGCCAAACTGATTGGCACTTCCGAAGCTTGGCGTGGCATACATTAACTTTAAGCTATGTAATCTTAGGATTTCATTTAGTTTATGTGGGGTGTTAATCGATACTAATATTTGTGACAACTGTTGTTTATACAGGAAATTATTCTTCTTATTTTATGAGAGGAACGCTAAAAAACTTGGCAGATGTGCAGAAGCTGCCTGATGAAGATTTCCCTTTCAGGAAACAGGTATTGTAATGACATTTTTATCTTCTTTCTTTCTTCTAGTTCTTAATTGTGAAGACACTTAATTGTGCCACCATAGTAATACAAATGTTGAGCTTAAAGTCTGATGGGGTGAGTTTGAATCTGTTATGATGTTCTAGCATGTATGTGCTATCTTAAAACATATTGCAATGCTTATTATTCTTCAAATTTAGTGGGCCATACTTGGATGTTGATTTTGTTATTCCTACTGCATTTATTTACAATTCATTGTGTTGCCATGCTGTTTGGTATGTATTGTTTCTCCTTTATCAAGGATTCTTATTGCTGTTGAAACTTGAAACACCTATCACATGTGGCTACAACTGAAACTTCTACATTTGAAGCCAGAGTGAGGACTGTAATCGTTTCAAACAGTTAATCTTAGGATCTGATCTGGTAAAAGCTTGAAATCTTCTAAAGTTGTGTTGTTATTTGTAACATTGAAGGTTTGAAAGAAAATACCAAGTGGTTTTGGACAATTTATCGTGCTATAGCACTAGTGTTGGGAAGTATGGGTTTTTTGCATAATCAAAGTGGTATGGGTATGGAGTGTTGTTATTAGATGTAAGCTTTGCTTTAGCAAATGACCAAATATAGCTTTCAAGTGTTGTGCTGTTGAGTTATATTTGAGGCTATTGAAATGTTGAATGCAGCAATTTATCCTGTTTTTACTCATGTATGGCATTTGACAAAATGCAGCTGCATGAATGTGTTGGATCAGCTCTTGTTGCTATGGGACCTGAAACCTTTCTGTCCCTTTTACCTCTGAATTTGGAGGCAAAAGACTTATCTGATGCAAATATATGGCTTTTTCCAATTCTGAAGCAATATACTGTTGGTGCACGTTTAAGCTTTTTTACTGAGGAAATTTTGAGTATGATTGGACATGTGAAGCAGAAGTCTCGTGAGGTAATTTACTGTTGATGAGGAGGTGTACATTTATTCTTCATCGCATTATTGTTTCTAACTTCTTAGCTTCTGCAGCTTGAGCTACAAGGTTTGATGGTGTCATCAAGGAATGCCGATGCACTAGCTTTTTCTCTATGGTCATTGTTGCCTTCGTTTTGCAACTATCCTCTGGACACTGCCGAGAGTTTCAAGGATCTGGAGCAAACTTTATGTAGTAAGCTTCAGAATGAACCTGACATTCGTGGAATAATATGCACGAGTTTGCAGCTTCTCATTCAACAAAACAAGAATATCATTAATGGGGAAAACAATGAGGAATTTCATGGGGAAGAAATGATAAGAGAATGTGGTTTGGCCCATTATACACAACAGGTTGCAACAAACAATTTGAATGTGTTGAAGTCATCTGCTCGGAATTTGCTAGTAGTTCTGTCAGGTGTGTTCATGGAATCTGCAAAAGATGATGGTGGTTGTCTGCAGGTACTTATCTAAATTAAATGAAAACATTTCCCACGAATTTAATAATTAGTTGTTGAGCAAAAAATTTTCCTGTCCTAATTTGAGAATATGCTCTGAGATGAGACCAGATTGCTCTGAAATAGTTTTATGTATTCAATTACCTATAAGGCTTTGGAAGTGTTTGGTTAGATTTCCAATTTAAGGTGAGACCATAATAGGAAAATCTTGATTGGCAAGTCCAATAAGCTTTAACGACTAACTACACCTTGAACATTTAGATGAGGACAGATGGCTTTGCACCTGATTTTCTTGAAATGTGAGTGGGAGCCTTTTCCACATTTCACTTGGTAAACCTTTTGAATATTAGTTAGCTGCTTGAAAGTCTATACTGCATTATGTTGTTTGGTATTGATTGTCCATATATATCTCTGGGAATTTCCCAATGGGTTGAGAAAAATTGGGAAAGTATGGCTCCTTAAAATTAGAATTTTGTCATATAGGCATAACGTCTTGGGCATATGTTATAGCTTACTATGTAAGGAAACAGATTGATAATCATCTGTCTGTAAACTTTTGCAATTATGATAGTTTAATTTGTCACTTGTTATGTTTAGCTTGTGTAAGAAGCTTATACTATTTTTTTACTCTGTTTACAGTCCACAGTTCGTGAGATTGCTTCCATAGCAGATCAAAAAGTAGTATCCAGGCATTTCAAAATTACAATGCAGAAGCTTTTGCAAGTCACTCGAGAGACCAGCAAAGTAGACAATTCTATGCAGATTGATAATTCATCAAATGATGTGTCTCCAATGGTTGTCAGGTGTCCATCATATTTTTACTCGCCATTTTATGTCTAAATGATTTTCTAAGACTGTTGTCATCTCTTTCATTTGTTGCATTGTTTTCTTTTGTACTTTAATTATTTGTTGGTCTTCTTTGGTGTCTGTCAATATCTGATAGTTAAAACTTTTCTTATTCCCAGGGCACGGATTCTTGACTTGGCCGTTTCATTTTTGCCTGGTTTAAAGGATGAGGAGATATATTTATTATTTGTTGCAATAAAGCCAGCTTTAGAGGTTTGACAGAGATATATGGCACAATTTTATTTTTTACAATTGATGTCTGAATCTCTTATTCACCCTGGGATGCTGGGATAATTATCAAGGTTTATTTATTATTAATTTCAGGATGATGAAGGGTTTATACAGAAGAAGGCATACAAAGTTCTTTCCATTATTCTCAGGGTAATTCTTTTCTTATGTTCTATTTTTGTCCTTGTAATATAAGAAGTTAGAAGTTTGTTTTGGACTACATAGTCAATTCGTCTCAGAAACCATTCACCATGTAATTTCCATGCTTTAATGCTTAAAACACAGCTGTTGCCATGCTGATCATCAGGAATTGTAGTTACTTGTTTTTGTTGACTGGTTTATATATGTAATGTTATATTTGTTGGAATGGCTGTCAAAGGCGTCATTGTGTATATTCCTATCTTGAAGTTCTTCTATATTTCTTATTGAACATAATGAAATGAAAGTGTAGTGTTTTTATTGCTGAGCCAGTTTTGGGTTGGTCCTTGGTAATTAGTTTCAATATACTGATTTCCTCAAGATTTTTTTGGCAGGATTCAGATGGTTTTATTTCTTCAAAGTCTGAAGAATTGCTTAAGCTTATGGTTGGTAATCTGCCTTCATGTCATTTTTCTGCCAAACGTCACAGACTCGATTGCCTTTACTTTCTAATAGTCCATGTCTCAAAGGTATTTAAGATTTTTAATGTTTGTCATTGTTTCTTACTTGTGTTTTGGTCATAATCAATGTTTTTGTCATAACATATTGGTAGATTGTATAGTATGAGCACCATTTTATGCAGTTTTCTGCCTTTTAATTTAATCCCCAAATTATGCATTATGTGCAGAATGATTCAGAGCAGAGGTGGCGTGAATTTGTTTCTTCATTTCTCACTGAAATTGTTCTCGCACTTAAAGAGGTAATGTGGTTGTAGCTGTGGAAACACTTTAGGGAATCTGATTGTAGTCACCCTTGTGCATATGGCAACCCTATGCTGTCATGCTTGTATTGTGAAAATAGGATTTAAATTTTAAAGACCATCTCTGCAGGCCAATAAAAAAACAAGGAACAGGGCTTATGATATTCTTGTCCAAATTGGGCATGCGTGTGGAGATGAAGAGAGAGGAGGGAGCAGAGAAAATTTGTATCAATTTTTCAACATGGTAAATATTGATTTTAAGTTCTTGGCTGGACTACATCTTTATTGATGAATTAATTTATTGAACTCATTATTCATAAGCAATGCAAATGTTATGTCCTGGTTCTTTGGAATAGGTTGCTGGAGGCCTGGCTGGTGAAACTCCACATATGATAAGTGCTGCTGTGAAGGGTTTAGCTCGTTTGGCATACGAATTTTCTGAGCTTGTTTCATCTTCTTACAACTTACTTCCATCCACCTTTCTCCTCCTCCAAAGGAAAAATAGGGAGATAATCAAAGTTCGTTCCTTTTTCTTATATATATATATATTAGTTTAAATCATTGCTGATTGAAGCAATGTTGTCATTAACCTCCAGGATCAAGCTTAATTCTGTTGCTTCCTGCTCCAGGCTAATTTAGGTTTATTAAAGGTGTTGGTAGCCAAATCACAATCAGAAGGGTTGCAGATGCACTTGAGGAGCATGGTGGAAGGATTGTTGAGGTGGCAAGGTAACACCAAAAATCACTTCAAAGCTAAGGTTTGTATTTTAATTATCTTATATGCAATTTTTATTCAGTGCAATTTCATTGATTTTTTGCTGGTGTTTTGTTTCATATGCTTGCATTTTAATACATAATAATTGTTTATGGTGAATTTCAAATTCTTTCCAGGTTAAGCTTCTTTTGGAAATGCTCGTCAGGAAGTGTGGACTGGAGGCTGTTAAGGCTGTTATGCCTGAAGAACATGTGAAACTTCTTACCAACATACGCAAGGTCTGTTGAATGCATTTTATTATTGAAGGTTTTGGGAAGTGTTCTTTCTAGATGTTTAATCAATTTTACATGCAGATCAAGGAGCGCAAAGAAAGGAAATGTGGTGCTAAGTCTGAGGAAACTAGATCTTATCTTTCAAAAGCCACTACATCCAGGTTATTATCATGAATCATTTACATTATTAGAAACTAGATGTAATAATATATATTCACATCTGTATTGTACTTTATGTGAACTTAATTCTTATTTCCAGTGACAAGTTGGGAGAGTGTGACACAAGGATGTTTTTATTTTCCAATGTGGTTCATCAGCAATCTTCTTGATGAGAGATGTTCCCATTTAAAGAATAGACATGTTTAGTTCATGAATGTTGCCAGTAATTTGATATTTAAGCTGTAATCAATCTTATAATTTCTAAGATAAGGCACTGCTGAAGCCCTAGTTATTTTGCAGTTAATGTTTTGCCTTGTTAAATTAAAACGTGAGTAACTTTTCAGTGTTATGTCAGCTGTATCTGAGGCCTTTTTTTTAATTTTTTTTTCCAAATTTATTTTCAGGCACAGCATGTGGAATCACACAAAAATATTTTCGGATTTTGATGATGAAGGTAGTGTTGGCAGTGATGCAGACTATATGAAGGCCAAGACAATTTCTAGAGGAGGGGCCAAGTCTTCCTCTCATCTTAAATCCACAGCATCTTCACTTCGGTGAGCAATGACATGAATTTGTTCATTCCTCTGATGATGACTACCTGTATTATGTTACTGCTCCAAGTTGTGATAATTTTAACTGAAGTGGTTGGAATCTTTCATTCTTGTTGTCCTGATATTCTCGTCTAGTTTTTTGTGATAAGGAGCATAAGCAGGTGGTGAAATATGATCAAATATTTCTGGAAAAATGTCATGTGATGGCTATCCATCAACGAGTAAATCTGGAATCTGGCCTAGCAAGATTTGCTTGTTCCTGTTTCTATATTTCCCTGCTTAAAAGTGATTTGGACTGTAACACTATTGCTGCCTCTTCTATTTAGGTCCAAGATTAGACCAAAGAAGAACTTGCCTGAACATTTTTCTGACCAATCAGATGATGAACCACTTGACTTGCTTGATCGACAAAAAACAAGGTCAGCTCTTAAATCATCTGAGCACCTCAAAAGGAAGTTGAGGTCAGACGATGAGATGGAAGTAGACTCTGAAGGACGCCTGATCATCTGTGATGAAAGGGAAAAGAGCAAGGAAAAACCTAAGGATTCTGATTATGATGCTAGGAGTGAACCTGATAGTCACATGTCTGCCAAGTCCGGTACTAAAACCCAGAAGCGTAGAAAAACAGCAGACTCCGGGTGGGCTTACACAGGGAATGAGTATGCTAGCAAGAAAGCAGGTGGTGATGTGAAGAGGAAGGACAAGCTTGAACCATATGCATATTGGCCTCTTGACCGGAAGATGATGAGCCGTAGGCCACAGCACCGGGCTGCTGCAAGAAAAGGAATGGCAAGTGTTGTGAAGCTGACAAAAAAGCTTGAAGGCAAGAGTGCCTCCAGTTTGCTGACCGTTAAGAGTATGAAACTAAAGAATAAAAAGAAAGGCAGCAAAAAGAAGCTGTAAGCATCAGCTATATAGATTAAGATGTCAATTAATTTTTTTAAATTATTTTTTCATTTGAGTTATACCAATTTTGATGAGCCTGAAAGCTGGTTTTTAAATTGGAATCGGATGTACTATATCAATATGTAATAGTGAGGAGAAAAAAGGCCAGTTTTACACCTCATGTGTGAGGTATCATTTATTGGTGTGTTTTATATTTTTTATGGAGGGAATGTTAATGTAAAGATATTCTCATTCTCTATCCTTGGAAAGATGTGCTCTGATTATCCTTGAAAGAAGGGTAAAGGGCAAGAATTAAGGATGAGTTTAGGTAACCAAATAATTTTTTTTTTATTGGATGTTTGGTTCATATGTGGTGAAATTTATTATTATTATTTAATTTTAATAAAATCTCAGAATTTGAACTCTTTGGTTAAGATGTTGGATTACGTTATCGTTTGGAAACAAAAAAAATCTTTTCTTTTGTTTTCTTGTGAAAGTTTTATTATTATCTATTGTTATTAACTATTGTTTACTATTATTTTTTGTCGTTTATCACTATTATTATTATTGATCGTTGTTTATTATCGTATTTTATCTTTGATTATCATTTATTATTATTTTTCATTGTTAATTATCTTTCTTTATTATAATAATTTATTATCATCCATCATTAATATTGTTTATCGTATATTATTACTTATTTTTTATTATTATTATTATTGTTGATCATCTCCCATTATTATTATTGTCGTTAATCAATAGTCAATATCATTTTTCGTTGTTAACAATTATCTATTATCATTATCATTATTAGTTATTACTTATCATCATTTTTTGTTATTGATTACTGTCTATCATCATCTTTCACTATTGGTTATCATTTATTACTCATTTGTTGTTAATCATTATCTATCAATATCATTATCATTGATTATCGTCCATTTTCACCTTCCATTATTTATCATCATCATCATTAATCATCGTTTATTATTACCTTTTATTGTTGACAAATGTCCATCATTACATTTAGTTATTGACCATCATTATCATTATTGATCATTGTCCACCAATATTTTTACCATTAATTACTGTTTAACACTTCTATCACTATAGATCATTATCTATCATCATGTTTTTTCATTAACAACCATCTAATAGCACTATAAATATTGATTAATATTTATTATCACCTATAATTGCTAATCATCATCTGTCATCACTTATAACTGTTAATCAATATCTATCATTATTTATTGTCATTAATCACCTCTCATAATTATATATTGTCATTGATTACTATATATCGTTGTTTACATTTATTAACTATCAGTTACCATCATTTACCACCTTTGACTATCAGTTATTACTATTTATTATTAATGATCATCGTCCGCTATTATCTACTATTATTGATTATTATATCTATCACTGTTGATTATCACCCAACTAAAGAGCAAAAAGGAAATTATAAACAATATGATTCCATTCCCTGACCGGATCAAATAAATTAAAAAGTAACTGTTATCATTATCATTATTTTTTTTTATTTGATTCTATTCTCGTTTCATTTTTATAGGTTACACCAAACACTCTCTAATTAGCTCTAGTGTAAGAGTTAGACACTTAGTCAATTAATAACTTTTTATAGAATGTAATTTTCCTTGATCCAGTCGTTAATTTACAAGTAATTATCATAGTCATCTTTCATATAAAATTTAAGAAATTTTGGATGATACTAAGTAAGTTATTACATAGTTAAAATTTATTTATATTTAAAAGTCATATTTTACATAAATTTTAAATCTTATGAATAGGATAATAATTAATTTTAGATTACTGTAAAATTGTGAATATAATCTACATAATAAATATTCAATCCAAAGGTGGATTTGTAAATGTTATTTTACAAAAAAGTTGACAATGATGTAAGTATGCCTTTGGGTTGACACGGGCGTCAATTCATTCCACTTTTAAAAGAAACAATTTATTTTTATGAATTGTAATGTACTTTTTATTCATCGTTTTTATAATAAAAAAAAAGGCTTGTTTTGATGTGTTAAAGTTATCTTTTCTGTCCACTGTAACTTGTACATCGATGCATCAAATATAAAATCTACAATATTATTTAACATCCCTCACTCGTCATTATAAATTTCTTTATAATTTTCAACCAAATATTATCAAAACTACTCAAATTTTGAATATAAGAGCATTTCCAACGGGAATTGTTTAAGTGATTCTTAAAGTTAAGAATTGAAGTGTGCTAGTATCACCATTAGATCTATTCACTGATAGCATCCACATGTATGATCAGTTGCTTATACAAGCAATGATTCTTAAAATGGTGATATGACATAATGAAACCCGTAAAAAGAAAAGTTAAACAATTCCAATAGATTACACCATTAGAGATACTCTAAAGGAGTTTAGAGTCGCTAGTTGCATGTATGTGTTTCAATTCCTTCAATTATTTTATATTATCTATTTACTTATTTATTTTTTGAGATAACAAAGAAATGAAGACCATATAAATATCTAACCGTTAAGACAGAGACATTGTGCGAAAAAGGACAAAGCATCTATACTTACATAGATTTTGCAATTTTTTATAGAAGTTTCACACAAAGTAACTATGTATAAAACCAAAATTATAATTTTGTACAAATTTTATATATAATATACAAAAATTATAATTCAATCCACCAAAGCCGCATAAAATTTTTCAAAAATTTTTCCAATTTATATAAATGTTACAACTTTCAAACAAAACATTGCAAAAAATAAATTTTGAGTACATATGAGTACTAAATTTCTAGTACATTTCAAAACATAACCCAAACTCAAACAATTGCATGTAACCATTTCTCAATGACAATTTACCTATGAAAATATTCCAAATTTTGCGACAAGATACTTCGTGAATGGTTAATGCCTTCAGAATAACATCTTCGAATGACATAAACTTCGAGAGACTAAATCCTTATAAGATGGGAATGAACCTAAGTGGCATAAATTTCAGTGAAACGTGTAACCTATTCAAAGGGAGGCTAAAAGATCACTACAAAATTCTGTAAATACTGTAGGGTCCTCGTCTACTTGGTTGATACATGGGAATAAAAAACAAAACCCATTAAGGGGTTGTTCAACGGGTTACATCAAGGTGGGTCAACTCATACTCTAGCCATGCATTTTAAGATAGCGTTTCAGCAACTGATATACTCCAATCCAAATCACCAGCAGCACCAGGCAGTGATTGTTTGCATTGTACAAAGGCTATCTCATCAATCTTGTCAAACCGTTATTTATCCAACCATGTAATGCACACACCACATACTTTCACTCAAGAAGAAGAACCAAGACATAGCCTTGATACTCAGCAACTGCAACATAATATCATAATAGACTTACAAATCACAATGGATCAGAAAAAGAATGAGAAACAAAATCTTTTATTTGGGGAAGAAAATGGTAATGCTCACTGCACTGTATTCGATCAAGTCAAAAGAAAGAAACGGAAGGCAGAAACCGACCTACCCTCATAGTGATGGGAACGGTATACTCCACACAATCTGTTTCACTTATAAGGGGCAAATATGATTGAAGAATTATGGCCGCCAAAACCAAATGAATTAGACAAAGCAGCCTTGATATCCAGTCTCTCTTTCTTTGGTCCCACCAGCACTTTTGTATCCTAGTTTTTTTTTTTTTTTCAATTGACCAAATTAGATAATTCAGTCTCCTGTAAGTCATAACACTGACACATACTTACAAACAACAGGTGACAGGATGTAACAGTCAACATACCACTCCTTGATCTGGGTTTTCCAGGTTGATATTAGGATGAACCCACCCAGTCCTTATTGCCTAGAGAAAGTAAAAAAGATTAAAGCTTTAGGTATAAAACTTCTTTCAGCTACTAAAACTTCAGAAAGAAAGTGATTTTTTGGTTTTCACCTGCACTGTTGCAACGGCTTCTACACCACCAGCTGCCCCCAGTAGGTGACCGATCATAGATTTTGTAGAATTCACTCTTAGCTGTGAAAAATGACACCTTGGTAAGACAAAAATATGGTAAGAGAGGAAGTGAATATTAGAACAATTAGAAGAGAAGGGCATTACTAAGAGTAAGAGATGAAGACAATAATAGTAATAGTATAATGAAAGTCACCTCAGGATTTTGGCCAAAACAATGTATGAGAGCTTGGTACTCCTTAAGATCTCCAGCAGGTGTGGATGTGGCATGTGCATTTATGTAATTCACATCCTCTTTTGATATACCAGAGTGAGCTAATGCCTTCTCAATGCATAGTATAACGCCAGCCCCTGTTTGAGATGGAATAAAGAGACATCAATGCAGGCTTAAGCCAAGGATAGGAATCGAAATATAAGGAATCTAAATATTATCAAATCCGTTATTCTAGTGTTATTACTCACCAATCGCCATCAACACAAAGTGCTAGATAATCAAAAGGATAATGCAACATAGTAAAATATTCACTTTAGAATCATACAAGATTGATGGGAGAAATAGTAAAATATTTTGACTATTCTGGAATTGCCACACAGAAGCATAATTAGGGGTCTACAGGTTCCAAGATTACATGAATGAATTGATAAAGAACATAGGACACAGCAATTTACCATCAGGTCGTGGTTCAGTCATATGATAAGCATCACAGCTGAAGCTTCCACCAAGGAATTCTGCGTATATGTTTGCACCTCTTTTCTGCAAATGTTAAAAATAGGGGAATATATCAATTACTTGAAGCGCCGTCACCAAAAAGGATGGACATATTTGATTTTGCAAAACTATAGATGTTACATAAATATGGTGCACATAAAATGATGTAAAGTTCCTTATTTCATATTGTTAAACCAAATCAGATGTACCTTAGCGTGCTCCAACTCTTCTAAAAGCAAAACTCCAGCCCCTTCCCCCATGACAAATCCATCACGATTCTGTATTATCACAAAGGAAATCTTACATGAGTTGCACAAGTGCAGGACAACATGAAGGAAAAGAAAGAATAGGGAAAAAAAATGTAGTTACTGTGAAGTTTTAGTGTCTTTCTTCAATTGTAAAACATGCATAAACTATTACTTTCTCAAAATTCTTCAGCTTTTCAAGAGTATTGAAATTGATGCTCTGAACATCGCTCACTTCAAGGATAAAGAA
>JANHAO010010784.1:0-17406 GCA_026873985.1 Saraca asoca | reverse complement strand
ATTTTAATTTTTTAATAAAATATTTTATCTTTAAATAAAAAATTATAAGAATTCAAATTAACTAAAAAATCTAAAATTATAATTACCTAAAAATATATTTTTGTCTAAAAAATAGAATTTATATAAAATGTCATATAAGGATATCCTTTTATGTCATTTTCATTTATCAGTTAGTTTAATAGCTAATTTTATTAAACACTTCTAATTCAATAAGCTAACTTAACAACTTTTAACTTTCAGTTAATTTTTAAGCTTTCAGCTATATAACTTATCAGTTATTTTTTCCAAACATACCCTTAATAATACAAAACTACTTAAAAGAATTGTCCAAAAGGAATTCTTACTATCATATAAAGGAGAAATTTTAATTAAATATATTTACATTAGCAAATACTATGACACTCCAACAACTCATCTCAAGGTTTAGCTTTGATTATCCTAGAGGTTGAGGATGCTTATTGGTCTTGCTCTTCTGGAAATTGAGACCATGTTTTGCCCATGCCGCAACATGAGAGGCATTAAGTGTCAAAAACCTGCATCAAATGGAAGCATTACATCATCACAAAATAAGATATTGCAGATGTTATCCACAGGATTAAAGTCACACTTGCAATCTTATCTATATTGCATATTCGTTAAATTATCAATAGTAAATAATAAAAAGAGATGAAAACAAAATAGAAAACTGGATATGAAATGCAAGAATATGCCTCTACAAACATAGAATCCTAGAGAAAAGATTGTATGAAACCAATATCTTAGCTTCAAGATTCGATATGATGAGTTTTTGTGATGATAAATGAGAAATACAATAATATAAGATATCCTACTGTGTGAAAGTGCTATATTTTATACAAATATTATAGACATACTATGTTGTGATTAACAAATATATGATATAAATAATGTATGCTATTGTGTTAATTTGTTTTAATTATTTGAATAATGCATTATGATAAATTATTTTAGACTAATTATATAGTTTACAAATTAGTTTATACATATTTTATAAGATTATCCAAAAGGAATAAGAGTGAGTATTGGAGTAAATCAATGAAAAATTTTACTATGCTTACTTCAAGAAGAAAGTTAAGAAAGAAGAGATGCATCAAGTTTTGAAGAATGGGAAGAATGAAGCTTTGAAAGCTTGAAAGTGTCAAGAAAAACTTAAGAATGGGAAGACTGAAGCTTTTTTGTAAAATAGAGTTAATCATAATATAGAGCTCAAATATATTTATAAATTATTAACTAGCTCATAATGTTTTAAAAAGATAACCTTAAATCATGTTTTCACAAGATAGTCTTGATGACACTTTAAAAATAAATAAGATATGAATTTTGATCGTTGATCACTCTTTTGATCATATCTTACAAAATACTTCTGATTTAATTGTGAAATTTGTTTCATATGAAAGTAGACTCAAAGAGCTTTCATGGACAAGCAATTTGTTTAAAATGATTAAGATATGAATAAGTTATAATTTCT
This sequence comes from Saraca asoca, assembly GCA_026873985.1. Lineage (NCBI taxonomy): Eukaryota > Viridiplantae > Streptophyta > Magnoliopsida > Fabales > Fabaceae > Saraca > Saraca asoca. The sequence goes on along the minus strand of JANHAO010010784.1, from coordinate 15,920 downwards.
TTAATTTGAGTCTAAAAATTAGTTTTTCACAATCAAGTCTTTTTGACCTTTGTTTATTGTTTTTACAATATCTCAAATAATACTTATGATATGAGCGTGAAATCAGTGCCATTTGAAATAGACTCAAATAGCTTTCAAACAATAGGTTTTTTTGGCTTAAAACGAACTTGAAATAGATAAGGCATGACCTTTTTAATTTGAATATGAAATCATGTCTTTTGAGAGTGATTCAAATCACGTTTTATAAGGGAATAGGATGATTTGAATCATAAAAATGGACCGAGTCTTAAGTATTTGCGATTCCAATCATCTAGGTTAATTTTGAAAATAACAATTGTTTTTCATCCAGAAGTGTCTCAAGCGACTTTAAAACATTATGAGCTTCTTATATAAACTAAGAATCATTAAATACAACATCTAAAAAGTCTGAATTATATCATTTATCATTTGTTACTCTTTTTTTTATCAAAATCAAGATTTGAGTTCTTCATTGTGGAATTCTTCTATTTTATGTGCTTCATTTGTCTCATCAACTCTTTAAGAGAGGTGTTGTGAGTTATTTATCATCTAAATCTTCTTATAAGTGGTAAAGGGTGAGGAATCTCTTATAAAGAGAGTGAGGTATCCCTTAGAAATTCTTTGAAAAGGTGAGGTATCTCTTGTAATGAGAGAAAGTGCTCAAGGAAGAGTAAGGATTTGTAGAGACTTCTTCAAGTGTTAGTTCAAACTTGAAGGGAAAATGGAAAAGTAGCCAAGCTTGTAAAGCTTGACGAGTGAATGTATACCTTAGAGCGAATATTCAACAAAGACTACTATAAATTCTTGTGTTTGATCTCTCTACTCTTACTCTTATTTATATTTGATAATATATTCTATTTTTGTTGATGAAATTTGTTGAATATATTGTGCTTCAATGTTTATTTTATTTCTTAAATGTTTGAATCTATTATATGTATTTTCTAGTATTATGTGACATGGACCGACAAAGGCCCAGAAGCAGACAAGTCCAAAGAAAAAAAGAGCCAAGCTCGCTAGATCGTTAGCTGTAGAGCACAGAATGAGGCAAAATCCCCAACTTGCTAGAAAGGAGCCCCCGGCTCACATAGCCAACTGTTCGCCTTACGTGAGCTCACAAGAACGACCTCACTGATTGAGACTTAGCAGCAACTTTAGACTGAGTCCCAACTCGTGGACGCAATGTCTTGCCTAGCAAAGAGGTCGTGAAGGAAAAACTTGAAGCAATCACCCTCTCAGATCATGATTTGTGGGGCCAATTTGCAAGAAGTAGTGTGTAGGGCCCACCCGAAAAAAATAATCTATAAAAGTTAGTCAATAGCCTGCAAAAAATATTTTGGGATAGTCTAAACTATCTTATACATTTATTTTGATATAACAGAACTTATAAAATTACATTTATAACCTCTCAACTTCTATAAAAGGGGGAGGAACAAATACAATAGAAAGGAGTGAGACATATATCATAACTCTGCTAGATTTTCACCAAAGCAATAAAACAATATCATGAACATAAGGACCTGTGCCACCTGATTTTGGTCGAACCACGTTAAAAACTTTTTTGTGCTCTTGTTGCTCATCCTCTCCATCTCTTCATCCTTCGTTTGTACAACCGGATTGCAGTTTGAGTCCTTAGAACTCCTCTGGTTGGTTGGATTTAGACTAAACCCAAATCCACCATCAACATTTTGGCATGCCTGGTAGGACTCATCTGCATCCTGATTAATTTCCTGTGCAGCTACAATGGTTAGAGGAAGAGCCACCAGAGTTTCAAATGTTCAGGCTGAATAGCCAAAAGGTCACGTATCTACAACTAATTCCTCCACTGCTCTCGTCATAGGTGTTGCTGCTCGCTTGCCCTCGACCAGCCCTTGCTAACCTGTTATGTTGTTAATGGCACTACAGGAACACAAACCTGGCATCAACGTAAAGATAGACTGGAAAACATTTTGGAAGAGTTAACTAAGGCAATCATAGTGCTGTGCAAGTGCAAGCTCAGGGTGTGCAAAGGCAGGCCGAAATCATTACACCCGAAAATGTTCACCAACAATAGTGAGCTAGACGTTCGAGCAAGCCAACCAAGAAGATTCCTTAGGTCACTGCTCGTAAGAGTAAACTCCAGGCTGCTACTCATGCAACCAGGAAATTCAAAGGAACCAACATTCATCCAGTCAACGATCTGGGGCATAGGACCCACTGCTGGAAGAGTTGTTTCAAAAGATAAACCAATTGGAGGAATATCTCTAAGCTTCAAATGATCAAGCTTGCTATGAGGAGAGATCACCATTCTCTAAGGAGATTGAAGCACAAACCCTCCCTATCAAGCTCAAAGTTCCCGCGATTCCACCGTACAATGAGGACACTGATCCCCATGACCATCTGGACACATTCAATGTTCACATGTATTTGCAAACGGTAGATCCTCTAGTTAAATATCGAGTTTTCCCAACTATTCTAGGAAGTGTACCTCATGCGTGGTTCAGAAGCCTTCCAACTCGCTCTATATGTAGTTGGGAAGAATGTTAGCAGAAATTCCTCAGTTAGTATCGAGCGTTGAAGAGGCAACTCGTGCCCCCTTCCCACCTCGCGATGATCTTTCAGCGCAAACATGAGTTGTTGAAGGATTATATTGCTAAGTTCAGACTAGAAACTAATTTAGTAGAAAACCCCTCAGAAGAGACCATGTTGGCAATGATCTCTACAGGACTCCGCAAAGATGGAAAGCTATATAAGATCTTATACAAGTCCTCGATGAAGGATCTTACTGAATTCTACGAGCGAGCTACCAAATAGATCATATGGAAAGAAACTTTTAGCTCGGGAAGGCCTGGTCAAAAGGATGAGAAGACTAGCTCCGTTCAAAATAAAAAGAGAAACGACAAGGGTCGGAGTGATCCCCCCGATAGCTCGACTACAAAGAGAGTGAGAATTGAGTAACCTCCACATCAAGGTCGCCATAACCACTACAGCGTCCTATCGGATACTCCGGATAGGATATTTGCATTAGAAAAGGGAAGAAAAGACTTTGGGATTTCCAGCCCCTCAAGGACTCCTCATGTAAATAGAAACACAAACAAAATTTGTGCCTACCATAACAAAGTTAGGCACAACACTTTGGATTGCCAAGCCCTTAGAGATGTGATTAAAGAAATGATCAAGAGAGGCCGTCTAAGAGAGTATGTGGTGCAACCAGCAAGGCAGCAACCTTCTCAACCTCAACAGGATCTCGAGCAAGGGTAGACAGCTGTAGTAAGAACCATATTTTGATTTTGCAACGAGGCTTATAGAAACAACCCAAATTTTATGTGTAAACAACTTTTGAGCAAATTTTCAGCACAATGATAGTTCAGTAGCCAGCCACCGAGATGCAGCTCCTTCATCCTAGCTTGTTATGTATCCTTTTAAGTTTTAGGTTAAATTGGTTTTGCACTAAAGCAACCTACTTCTTGACAACATCCTAATGTGATCCTAAATATAGCATGCACATGACCAACTTTCTTAGGCACCATATGCAAGCGACCTCGTCATGCATACAACTAACTTTCTTAGGCACCGTATGCATGTAATCTCTAGCTCATGCATATGACTAACTTTCTTAAGCACTGTATGTACCTGACCTCATCATGCATATGACCAACTTTCTTAGGCACCATATGCATGCAATCTTAAATTTAACATGCACATAACTAACTTTCTCAGGCACCATGTGCATGCGACCTCGTCATGCATAGGATCAATTTTCTCAGGCACCATATGCATGCGATCTCCAGCTCATGCATATGACCAACTTTCTCAGGCACCATATGCATGCAATCTTAAATTTAACATGTATATGACCAACTCTCTCAGGCACCATGCGCATACAGCTATTCATTCGTAGTTCTCATGCGACCTACTTATGTACTGCTCATCATTATTTGGGGCACCTTGATGCCCAGATTCATTATTCGTTAAGAAGCATGACTGATTGGTTACTTAAATGTCTCGTTTTATTATGATTTGTAGAAGTTTGTATTATCATCTGTGATATGCAGAATATTCTAGCATAGCATGTGAGGAACATGGAAAAGTTCATTCATTAAAAAGCCTCATTCAACGAGGTAAATTACATCAAAAGATTCAAAATACAAATTAAAATAGGCCTATGGCTATTACACTCTGGAAGAAAGATTGGCGCTCTAGAGAAGAATGCCAACTAGTAAGAGGACCGGCGAGCACGCTTATTTTTCAACTCTTTCCCTTGCTGCCCTTCTTGGTTTAGAGCTTCTTTCTAACACACTATGCAATGCTGTCAACCCACCAGAAGTGGAGAGGCATGGCCGAAAAGGCCGAATCCCATGACATAACAATGAGGAAATAATCTAAGATCTCTCTAAAATCTCTTAACATTCCTAAAGAAGAATTGCCTGAAAAGCTTCTTATGTAGCAGATCATACACGCCTCACCAGAAAGGCACTCCATTAGAAATATGGGGCGCTTGCCCAGAGCACCCATCAGATCACTCAGTGAAAAGGGAAGAAGAACTTCCCATGCTTTGATCTAAAAGAACTCCCAGCCACTTTCTCATTAAATGCCTTGAAAGAAAATAAAGCAGACTTGCCAGTGGCTGTGAAACATGTACAACAGGTAATATGGCCTGGAACAAATTAAACAACAGGCTGGCCATAAAGACTTTGATTGCACGGTATTCCATAAATAAAGCCCTTTGCCGACAAAACTGCAACTCCCAACCTGCAAAGTGAGCTGAGAGTTGGGGGGCTGATGTTATGGATATTTTCTAGTATTATGCGAAATAGGCCAGCAGAGGCCCAAAAGTAGATAAGTCCAAAGAAAGAAAGAACCAAGCTTGCCAGATCTTTAGTTGCATGAGCATAAAATGAGGTAAAAGCCCCAGCTTGATAGAAAGGAGCCCCCGGCTCGCATAGCCAACTGTTCACCTTATGCGAGCTCGCATTACCAGAAGCGAGCTCGCAAAATCGACCTCATTGACTGAGGGTTAGCAGCAATTTCAGACTGAGTCCTAACTTACGAATGCAATGTCTCGCCTAGCAAAGGGGTCGTCAAGGATAAACTTGAAGCAATCACCCTCTTAGATCATGATTCATGGGGCTAGTCTGCAAGAAGCAACTTATAGGCCCCATATGTAAAAAGTAATCTACATAAGTCAACCAGTAGCCTGCAGAAGCCATTTTGCGATAGTCTAAGTTGTCTTGTATATTTATTTTGATATAATAAAATTACAACTTGTAAAATTACATTTGTAACCTCCCAGCTTTTATAAAAGGGGGAGGAATAGATACAATAGAAAGGAGTGAGACATATACTATAACTTTGCTAGATTTTCACTAAAGCAATAAAACAATACCGTGGATGTAGAGATCAGTGCCGCTTGATTTTGACCAAACCACATTAAAAATGCTTCTGTGCTCTTGCTACTCTTCCTCTCCGTCTCCTCATCCTTCATTTGTATAACCGAATTGCAGTTTGAATCCTTATAACTCTTCTAATTGGTTAGATTTGGACTAAATCCAAATCCACCGTCAACAGAATCCTTGAAAGAGTGATATCTATACATGCATGTATTTCTTGATACTTTGACTATGCATAGTTGAATGAGTTATTTTGCACAAGTATTTGAATTACTATATTTTGTGTGCAAACATTTTCATAAAAGTTCACTTAACTTGTTGAATTAAAATCATCCCATGAGTTTTTAAAATCAAAAGATTTTTAAAAATAATTTTAATAATAGTGAAAATTTTAAAAACACTCAATTTACTCTCTTTTTTATGTAAGTTGTCTTGTCTTACAATAATCATAACACGAAACATGTTAGAGATTTTTTTTTTTTAATGTGCAGGTAACAAGAGTTAAATTAACACAAACATAAGTTAAATTTTTATAAAAATTCATAAGGGTTAAATTATTGCAAACACACGTTAAATTACCATAAGATTTTATATAAAAACTTGAAAGTTTTATAACTTTTATATTAAATTTTTATAAAAATTCATAAAATTTTTCGAGAGTGTGCCATAACAAACCTTGTTTTTATTGTTATTATTTGCAAATTCTCAAGTCTCACGTTCATATCTTATTATAAACAGTGTGTGGTGTTAAATTTATATAAAAATAGACTGATTATTCTTTATTACAGATAATATTATACAGAGTTTCTTTTGAGAATAAAATAATGTTTATTCCTTTGAAAAAGTATTCTGACCTTCCCTACGAGTTTATAAAATTAGGGAGACATAATTCTTTAAAGGTGAAGACATTTTAATTAAACTCAAATTTAAATGTTTTATTAATAAAATAATGAGAAAAAGTGATCATAAGATTTAAATAAAATATTATGGGATATTTTGAACATTTTATGATAAAAAAGATAAATTAAATTAAACAATTAAAATATAACTAATCAAAAAATTAAATTTATATTTAAGTGTAATGTTTTTCTATTTTTTATGGAAGTTTTTTTTGTAAATTTTGAAATAACAAGAAAAATTAATGTAGGTTTTTGAATGAGTGAGGAAGTCCCTGTAATTTCCTTAAACTTAAGAGAGCTTAATATATTTTTCTCTATTTTTCTAAAAGCAAAGCTTTCATAGACACTCCCTATGAATTAAAAATTTTATAAAAATTTGTAATTTTTATGAAATATTTTTATATTGAGTTTAAAGTTAATTCACTGCTACTCCTTTTCCACAAAGCATTAACCTTGGAATTGGGCCTTAAACTATACCAATTTTTAGAATTAATATGTATCATCCATTTAACTATTTTATTTAATAACATGATTTTGTCATACAATTGTTAAACAAATATCACATTATTATTGGATTATAATTTATTTCATCATTTTTCATATAATTTTTATATTAGATAATTAATAAAAATCAAATTAGATATATAAACTTTTAATTAAATACATGAAAATTAGTTCAACATTATGTGAGAAAAAAATAATATGATAAATTAATATATAAAAATATTATAATTTTTATTTAAAAAGATCATGAAAAATTTACATAATTAAATAAAATAGTTAATTAAGTGGATAATAAATGTTAATTTTAAAATTTTGTATAATTTAAAAAGTTTATATAATCTAAGACTTTAATTCTAATTTTTATAAGATTATAATATAAAAATAAAAAGTTTTCACAGAAGTTATAAAAAATACTTATATATATTTTAAATTCGTATGAAACATAATAAAAAAATTAGTGTATAATAATTTAGAGAGTAACAATACCAAAAAGGAAAGAATGATAAATGGAATCAACAACTTTGGTTAAAATTTTTAGAAGCTTAGCTTAGGTGAATAGCCATTAAAAGGGATACATGGCTTCCCATCACGGGTGAGTTGCAGCCTTGGCTACTGCCTTTAGTATAATATAAGCTATATACATAGATTTAATTAATCTTATTTAATAATAATTTATAATATAAATTTGAATTATAAATTATATGTATTTAAATATGGGAAAATTATCATTATATTCCTATCTGCTAGATGATTATATATGGATGGCAACGGGTCGAGTTCGAACAGATATAGTAATATTTATACTTGTACCTGTCAAAAAATTTCATACCTATACTCTACTCATATTCGCGAATACTATAGCAAGTTTAGGTACAGATTTGTATGCGCGGATATGAGTATACCTGCGGGTATACCTGCCAAAATTATAAAAAAAAATTCCTAAATAAAGCAGAACATTCAGCCAAACAAAATAACCCACTAATTCGAAAATTTGTAGCTCTAATAAAGCAGCTTATCTGCAACTGAATCAAAAAACCAAGTACCCAAATTAATGAATATTCAGTATCACAATCACAATAACTAAACTTATAAAAAAAAATCATTTTCATCAACTACAATGAACTTACAAATAGGATCTAAAGACCAGAAATTTGTAGTAATAAAAACTAAATAAGTATGAACATTCAGTAAATGCCAACAACTTTTCATGGGTTTTAACTTTCCCCCATTTTAGCACATAACAAGGAAATATTAAATAATGAAGCTAGTTACACTAATCTAACTTTCTTACCATCTAAGCGGAAATCTAACCACTAATATAAACAAAATGGATGAAATGTAAACAAAAAAGAAAGAAAAAAGAAAAAAAAAAAAAAAAAGATGCACACCTGTTGGATTTTGGTGGTAAAAGCCACTGATTACAGTGTAAGAGCAACAAATAAATTATAAAAGTTTGAAAGGCATCAACCTTGTTCCTCCATTTCTATCTGCGACTACTTCATCTCAACTCTTCCTAAATCCGTAGGACTACAGCATTAGGGTTTCATTCTTTTCTCTAAGCTGGGCAACATTATCCATTTATACACTACTCAAAATAATGTCATTTTGAATAGTATTAATATAAAAAAAATAAAGTTTTTATTTATACGGGTAAATAGGTTTAAGTACAGGTATTTTTTCATACCCGTATCCGTATCCGTACCCGTCATAGGTATGATTTTTATATCCATACTTAGCTCGCAAATACTTTTTCTCATACCCATACCTATCCATCACAAGCGAATATTCACGGATAAACAGATACATGAATAAAATTATCATCCCTATGATTATATAAATAATATAATTTTATTCATATTAATTATAAAAGAATACTATATTTCTTTTAATTTTATAAAATTTTGTATTAATATTTCAAATTAGTTAAATTTATTCTTTCAATTTTTTTCATATTTTTAAAAATATTTTCTTAGTATATTATTACTCAAGTGAAATTATTTATAAATTATTTTATTTAAAAATTTAAATTAACTATCTTATACCAGAAGATTTAATTATTTAATTAATAAGAGTTTATGCATTGTTATAACTAATATATTATCTTTAAAATATATATATTTTAAAAATATTCTTATGAAATTTCAAAAATATTGTAAATTTAAATTGTGATAAATACTAAAAATTTTAAAAAGGGAAACTATGAAATATCAAATTAGTATTTGATATTTAAAAATAATATAAAAATTTAAAGAGTAAGAATTTTTATATAAACATTATATATCAAATTATAATTATATATTACTAATCATGTGTTGATAATTATTTTATTTCTATATAAATAAAATTATTTATTTATATATAAATTATTTAATATATACAAAAATAATTTAAATTAAAATCTATTAATGAATTTAGACTTAAAATTGGGTGTAGATAATTTTATTAAATAAATTTTTTAAAATAAAAAATTTCCATAAAGAATGATGATATATAATATAAGTAGTTTATAATTTAAAAATTAGAGAATATATTATTAAAATTATTTAAATTTTAAATTATATAATTCATTAAAATATTAAAATATTTTTAACTTTTATTTTTAATATTAAGTATTTAAATATAATACCATCAATTTTTAAGTTGAAAATCATTTCAATAATATTAAAATAAGTATCAAAATTATATTATTCAAATAAATAAATAATTTAAATATTAAAACTTAGAAATTAAAATATTATTTGATCATTTAAAAAATTAAATTAATAATTGAATAATTTAATAGGAATAAAATAAAAAAATTAAATTAAAAATTGATTACAAATAATTCATTATTAAAATAGATAAATATAGAAATTCTATTTATAATTTAAATTTAAATTAAAAATAACAATAAATAAATAAATTAAAAGTTCTTCTCACTTGTCATCTATTAATAAATGAAAATTGAAAGGCACTTAATATCTAGTGACGTTTGGATGATAAAAGTAAGTATTATAACTTTTATAATATTATAAAGATATGCTAATCTTATCAATTTCATAGGGTGCCAGTGTCATGAGTTATCACATTACAAGACCCATGGGGCATCACGATACTGGGTTTTGAATTTACCCACACAATCTTTGAGAATTATGTGAGAGAACTTAACAATTATTTAAATCACTTAATCTAAAAGATTAGTTTAAATTTATACAAACTCTGAGTCGATCATGAGATTTAATGGATTTAATAAAGTCGTTAGATCATTTGAGTAGGGAGATTATGAAGCCCACATCAATTAGATTTAAAACTTAACTATATCATATAAAGTATTAAATTTGACTACTTAATTAATCCAAATTAACCTTTCAAGTAATATATTTATATTTAAAAGTCTGTCTTAAACCAATCAAATTTGAAGTACGATAAATAATATCAAAATATTTATTAATTACATATTTCAATCAGTAATAAACCTGACGGGAACATTAGATCATTTGGATGAAAATATTGTAAAAAGTTCCACATCAATTGTTTGAGACAAAAAGACGCCGATAACCAACCATCCAAAAGTAGAAATATGACAAGTGATATACAAGGGAAAATGAAAATGAGCACAAAGCAAATAAGACAAATTAGAAATACCATGAAAAGTGAGGCACCTCCCTTAATCTAAGGCCACAAAAAGTGAGGCACCTCCCTTAATATTTATACTATTCATAATAGGAGTTCTTTAAGGGAATGCTTAACTTAAGCAACTCCTTTTAAAGTAACTCTTCCATTGTGAAGTAACTCTCAAGGTATAAGTTAGTATTGCAGTTGCTTAATAAGCAATTGCATCTTAAAAAAAAAGTTGATCCAGTTGTGAGATAAGTTAAAAGAAGTGAGATAAATTATATGATCCATTTAAGAAACTTGATAGAGTTAAACCATTGTGAAATAAAATTATTTGAATTACTTAAAAGAGTGTAAAATAATGTGACAATGTGAGATCTAATAAAAAATTAATAAATAAAGATTAAGAAACTCTGATTGTGAATAGTTTAAGCCACAAAAAGTGAGGCCAGCCTTAACCATCCGAAAGCAAGGCTACGAAAAGTAGGGCCAGTAGCTCTTGGAGTCATAAGATAAAAACTTCCGAATAAGTTGAAAATCAGACCAAGCAATGCAAGATAGAAAGACCAAAGGCGTTCCATCTCTGGTGCAACTCAAAGGCTCACATTAGAATTTGGATGAAGTCACAGTGATGATGAAATTGATACACTGGGATGATTGGGACATCCTCGAATTGCTGGCAATAAAATTGAGAGGAGCGAGTGTTTTGAAGTTTAGATAGATGAATTAGAGATAAAAATAATAATAATTTTATGGTGTAATTTTTTTTTTTCAAATATGAGATATACTTTGTCTCTAAATTACAAAAAGCACATGCTATAGTTTAGAGGAATATTTATGTCTAAATGATGAAAATTTCACTTATCTCTAATTTGTCTTTATATTCTGCGTATTACCCCTTAAATAAATAACTATATTATATTTATAAAATGTGAGAGAATTACGTAAATTGAAATTTCATCTTTTCTTATAAAAACTTCAAACATAAAAATATAACATATCAATAATCTATTAAAAATTTATAAAAGATGTACATATTACACTCATTTTTATGTACAATTTGGAACGGGAGAGATGATGAGTTTGAGGGATGTAAACCTATCATTGAAATTGTCGTATGCCTAATTATATTTTAATGTTTTTATGTATGATAGAAGAAAATTATTTGATCACCAGGTTTTGGGTGAAAATGTTGTTTGATTTATCTCAAAGTATAACAAAAATGAAAGTTGGAATGGTTACCGATAATTTTATTTTATTTTTAATATAAATTGATCGCATTTAATTTATTTAAAATCAAATTTTTATTTTTATTTCTTAAAATTAAATAATAATAATTTATTTACAATCTCATAAAATATTTATTTAATTATAAAAAATATAATTTAATAAGAAAAAGTAAATATTTTAACAATAAAAAATAAAATCTTAATAAAAATAAAAATTTAAATTACAAAATATATATTAGACATAAAGATATTGATAAGTTTTTTAAAGATAATTAAGATTTTTTTATATTAAATTTTACATTAAAATCTTTTTTATAATATTTTCTATACAAAGTTATAAATTTTCTGACTTTTATATTAAACTTTCATAAAAACTTATAAAATTTCTCAAGGATGCCATAGTAAATCCTATTATTGTTGTTATTATTATTATTATTATTTGCAAAATTCTCAAGTCTCACATTCATATCTTATTATAAACAGTATGTGCTGCTAAATTTATATAAAAATAGACCGATTATTCTGTATTACTGATAATATTATACAGAGTTTCTTTTAAGAATAAAATAATGTTTATTATTTTGAAAAAGTATTCTGACCCTTCCCACGATTTTATAGAACGAGGGAGACATAATTCTTAAAAGATGAAAAGATGTATTTCTATCCAAATTTAAATTTTTATCAATAAAATAATGAGAAAAAGTGATCATAGCATTCAAAATAAATATTTGGAGAAAACTTAGGTGAAGTTCCTTAGGTGCAATGGCTGCTGTTCTCCAATCAGATTCGGCCATGTGTATTATTATGCATAAATCAGTAGCCACCTCAGCAACTCACCAGAGGCGGCCATGTCGTCAAGTTTAGCAACTCACCAGCCGGCGCACCCTGTCCCCAGAAAGGAAGCAGCTTGTCTCCAAAGGTCATCCGAAAATCGACGGGAACCCAACAGATGAGGAAGGCGGCAAAGGCGCAGAGAGTCATGAAAGCCGAATTCACAGCCCATTCCATGATTAAACCTTTTCACACAAAGAAGAAAAGCCATAACGAACGCAGAGCCAGAGTTTTTCATGGATAATTGTAAACAATCTCTAGGCAATTTCGCCGTCATCTTGTTCTTCGCTGCTATTCTTTATCTCTATCTTAGGTCTTCGTCTCTCTCCAGCCCATTCCTTTCAGTTCAAAAAGAACCCCTCTGCAAGTTGATAAACCAAGTAAGCTCCGTACACCATATTTCGCATTCCCACTGTTGTAAATTTCGATTGCGCTGCAAAAACCATAATTTCAGAACGATCGTATGCTTTATTTATTTGCTGAAATTTTCAATCTTGAGTAAGTCGTATGTTTCACATTTTATACTGTAGACTGCCATTGATGAACCTCAAGATGAGCTTGGCTCGGCTTTAGCCAAAGCTTGAATGGGAAACAAAACCGTGATAATTACAATCATAAACAAAGCCTACGCAAAACAATACATCAAAGAGGATACCACTATGTTTGATCTCTTTCTTAATAGCTTTTGGTTTGGAGAAGGCACAAGTTCTTTGCTTAATCATGTTCTCATAGTCGCTGTTGATCGGACAGCCTACCAGGGCCGAACCCACATTGGGCCTCATGGGGGCTGAAGCTCTCACTCAATTTTTTCAAAAAAAATTATAATATTAAAAAAAAAATTGATAGAAGAACTAAATTGAAAATTCAGCAGGGACTAAATTGAAAAAAATCTTTAAAAATGAGCCTTAGTGAAAAAAAGTAAAAACTTTAGGACTAAATTCTAAATTTTCCTATTTTGGACTTTGGCCAGCCCCACTGACCTAGGATCCTGGGTCCGCCACTGCAGCCTACGATCGATGTCGATTTCTACGTCTGAACTGTTTTAGATTGGAAACGGACGATGTTGATTTTGAAGGTGAGGTCGCTGTTGATCGTTCTCGTCGGTTTCTGGATGGCCTTCGGAGACAAGCTGCTTCCTTCCTGGGGAAAGGGTGCGTCGGTTGGTGAGTTGCTGAACTTGGGGACGTGGCTGCCTCTGGTGAGTTGCTGAGGTGGCTGCTGATTTATGCATAATAATACACATGGTCGAATCTAATTGAAGAACAGTAGCCACTGTACCTAAGGAACTTCACCTAAGTTTTCTCCTAAATATTATAGGATATTTTAAATATTTTATTATAAAAAAGATTGACTACATTTAAACAATTAAAATATAATTAATAAAAAATTTATATTTATATTTAAATGTAATATTTTTTATTTTTTATAAAGATTTTTTTGAAATTTTTGAAACAACAAGAAAAGTTAAGTTAATGTAGATTTTTGAACAAGTGAGGAGCCCTGTGTAATTTTTTTAAACTTAAAAGAACTCAAAATACTTTTCTCTATTATTTTTTTTAAGATAAAATTTCATAAACACTCCCTTTAAAGTTCAGAGTTAATCTCCGGTCACTACTGTTCCACGCAGAATCAACCTTGGAATTAGGCCTTAAAACCGTACTAACTTTTAGAATTAATATTTATCATGAATTTAATTATTTTATTTAATAATATGATTTTGTCATGAATTTGTTAAATAAATATCCCATTATTATTAAATGATAATTTATTATGTTATTTTATATAATTTTTATGTTATATAATTAATAAAAATTAAATTAAATATATAAATTTTTAATTAAATATATGAAAATGATTTCGATGTTATGTGTGAAAAAATATTATAATTTTTAATTAAAAATTTAACAAAAAATCACATAATTAAATAAAATAATTAATGAATGGATAATAAGTAATATTTTCAAGATTTTATATAATTTTTAAAAAGATATTTCATATAATTTAAAGTTTTAACTCTAATTTTTATAAAATTCTAATGTAAAAATAAAAAGTTTTCACAAGAATTATATATATAAATTTTTTAAATATGTATAAAGCACAATCAAAATTATTGTATATGATAATTAAGAGAGTAACAATACCAAAAATTGATGTATGATAAAAGGAAAGAACAACCTTGGTTAAAAATTTAGAAGCAGGCGTGAATAGCCATTAAGAAGGGACAGATGACTTTCCATTGGCGTGGGTCGGAGCGCTTAGCTGCTGTCTTTAATATAATATATTAATTGCATCAATTTCACATTGCAAGAACGGTGGGGCATCAGCTATATTGCACAAGATACCGATACATGGATATGAAAAAATATGGATATAAATATGAAGATATAGTATTTTTAAAAAATATAGGATATCAACACGTGAGAGATATTCTATATTAAATAAAAATATAGGGATATATTTATAAATATTAAAAAATATTATACTTATTTATAAATATATATATATTATAATTATTATATTTTCATATGAAAATAAGTACTCATAATATTAAATAATAGGGTATAATAAATAATAAACTGAAAATTGAACTTGACACATGTATTGAAATAGGGAATGCGTGTCTAAATTTTTTAAAATTACGGACACAACCCCGACACATTTCGTGTTGGTGTTGATACAAACATGACGCTATATAAAGTGTCGGTGCATCGTAGGGCATCAGGATACTAGGCATCATAATCTTTTTTGTATGAAAAAGCTTAATTGTCCTAAGATAATTCCTAGATTTAAATAATGTGATATAAAAGATTAGTTAAATTTATGTAGATTTTCAGCTAATTACAAGATTTTAATAGGCCTAATGAGAATTTTAGATTATTTAAGTAAGGAGGATCAAACACTTAATTGATTTATTTGTTTACATTCTTTTTCTTTTCTTTACTTTTGTAAGATGCAAGAACTTTTTTTTAGAATAAGGAGACCAATCTCATTGATTCATTTAAGTGCAATTAAGTGACTGGTTGTTGACTCGTGTACAATGTTGGTTATTAAGTGACTGGTTGTTGATGTATAGAATGTTAGTTATTCAGTGACTGGTTGTTGATATGTATAGAATGTTAGTTATTGGAGATCAATTAATTGATCTACTCTTTCCTGTTGACATGTAATGCTTTTCATCTCTAAAGTCTCTCATTCTTAAACAAGTTTCGTCAGACACTAATTATTATTATTGTTAATATTATTCACTAATTAATTATAAAAAATTACATAATTAATTAGTGAATAATAGGTGATAATTTCGATATTTTATATAGTTTTTTAAGAAAATTTCATATAATTTAAAGTTTTAATTCTAATTTTTATAAAATTATAATCTAAAAATAAAAAGTTTACACAAAAATTATATAAATACTTATATATATAAATTTTTTAAATATGTATAAAGCATAATCAAAATTATTGTATATAATAATTAAGAG
>JANHAO010010783.1:0-17408 GCA_026873985.1 Saraca asoca | reverse complement strand
TAAAGCTCATAAACATAATATGATATGATCAAAATTATTTTCATCATCAAAATAAAAGATAGTCTAGCTAGCTAGGCTAACAGTAGGGTTCACCCATTTTTGTGAAGTAAAAGGGTGGAACGGTATAACGATATTGGAACCCTAAGGATGGATACAGAAATGTTTGAGGACAAAATGGTGTCAAATTATCCCCAAGTGGATTTGGGCTTGATGGTGGAGGTAGATTTGTGTTATGAGGAGTAAAACCAAGAGAAAATTTAAGGTTTTTGGGTAAAGGCATATCCTGATCTTAATTTTGATTGACTAATGAGGGTATCTTATTGTCATTAGCTTTCTCAGTCAAAAACCCCCACAATACTCATGATTTGTTCCTTTAGTTCATTGATGCCATTTTCTCATTTCCTTTTGAACATTCTCTTGTTAATCTATGTCCCTTGCTTGAGAATGGGGTCCTCCGTGAGTGTGGTGGTAGCAAGGTCCTTTTTTTAGATAAGCTATGATGCAGTACCTTTTATCAAACATCAATTAAACTTAAATAAGTGCAATAAAAATGTCAAAAGAAAAAAATGAGAAAAGAAGAAATGCATGGATGTTGTGATATGAATCAATCTTTTAAAGATAACATTAAAGGGACATTCATTCTATACTAATTCTCAAAAGAAATATGGATAGTCTATTCATTACAAAAACACATTGCTATTGCAAACAAAGACGACCTTCAAAATTTTAGTAGAATCTATCCAAGGACTATCTAAGTACTCTAAGTCCTTGGAAACATCGGCTAGGAATCTTTGTGTCTTACTTAGTGGAAGGCTTGCTTCAACCTCATGCACTTCTCTTACTCTTTTATGAGCCTTTTGAATGATCATTCAAGCACTTTCAATTAGCTAATTCAATTATTGTTGGAGATCCTTGTATTTTTCTTTAAATGGCTCGCTTCTTTGATACCAATAGTTATCATCTTGCAACAAAGTGTTTTGTTAGGTTGACTGTTGAATTTTATCATGATAAACAACCAATTGTTAGTTTAAGCTTTACAAGTCTAATTAAAGCAATAAATTCTCATGGTCCTTTCTTATGATAACTTCTTTAAGACCTTGACACTTTTCTTTAAAATTTTTGGTTTCATGATATGCCCTTTGGAATTCTTTATGTCTTTTGGAAGTTTCCTTCTTTTCGTGTTCTTGCAACTCTTGTACCATTTTCTGAGCTTAAGTAGTTTTACCATGCCACACATCCTTCCTAGATGATAACTTTTTATTCTTAGCGACCAACATAGTCTGATTCTTGCATAACTGATGATACATCACCTCATATCTTACCTCCACTTTAGCTTTATAATTAATCAATTCATCAAACACGTGCATTGGTAGTTTAAAACCATGCACTTTGGGAGTGATAAAGCTCTTTCTTCCAGTAGATTGCCATAACATATAGTTAGGGGTGGTTGTATTATTGCATAAACTAACTTCTATATGTCGCATAGACTTCCATGCTGTAATTACATATTTAACTTTTTGGGTTGTATCTTTATCTTTATAGGAAAACTCTATGTCTGATAATCTATGGGTTATCGAGGTGAACTATTTAAACCCTAATTGTCTTCTTACCATAGCAAGCGTATATACATGGAGCTTTTCATAAGACTTATTCTATCTCTTTAAAGTAATTGATCCATTGACTTCTCATTGCTATCTTATACAGCCATTTCCTAACACTAAATTCTTGTGAAGGATTCTTGTTTGAATAAATGTTTGACTTGAATTCAATCTTAGGATATTAAAAATAACTTAAGTTAGGAAGATGGCTAATCATCCAAACTACTAATAATTGCACACATCTATAAAACCTATTTTTTCTTTCCATCTTACAATAATTGAGAGACTTAATAGTTTCTACCAAGATTGGTGGGACATGATTGGTATTATGCTATATTTTCTCAAATAGCTTAATCATATGACTATCAATGTATCCTTTTACTTTGGGAAACAAAATCAGCCCATAAATGGCTAGAACTAGCATGGCTTGGTCTTGTGCACTATCAATATGCTCTTGGATAAATTTTATCAAGTAATTAGATGGCAGTCAATAGTTGTCGCATTTCTCTTTCATGTGTTTTTATAATTAACACACTTTAAATTCCATTAACATTGACAGTTGCCTCTTAAATCCTTTTTTGTCTCAAAATTACACATTGTCTTTCGTTACATTTCTTATGTCAAGAAACTCATCATACTTTTCAATGGTTGGGTCATATTATATTGATTGAATGTAAAGTAATAATAAAGTAGATGGTAGAAATGCAACACAACCTTCAATATAAGTGTATCAACCAGAACAAGAGATATGCTAGAAATCCATACTTGGCTTAGAATTCGTCTTTCTTCTCTATATGGAGCCAAACCTACGTTAATACTTTCAGGTTATTCTGTTCAAAGTCAACTTTCTTGATTTCAGGCAAGTGGACAATTTTCCCTTGGTTAATGCAATCCCCCTTCTCTTGTTAGGTAGTCTCTAAATTTTGCAATGCCTTCAATTAATTATCAAACCCTGCTATATATCCAACGGAGGTCTTACCCTTTTCCATGTTTCCAATGTGAAGTAATGGGTATAATGATTTTTTAGCGATATATGTGTATGATCAAATCATGAATGCAAGATGTAGAAAAAACATAACAAAGGAAATATATTAGTAAATTGCTATGAATATGAGAAAAACAACAAAAATTCAAATATAATAGGCTATGGAAGTTTTTTTTCCCCTAAAAAACACAAAACATGCAATTTACAAATTCTAAATACAATTTTATTCTTCATCCTTCTTCAGTTGTACTTCATTTACATTTATCACTTTATATTTGAGAATTCAAATAAAGGAAAATTACATTAATCCAGTAAGGCCTTTGTATCAATTTTTGAAATAAACTTCCATATCCTATGTATATTGAAAATAAAAAGATTAAGGGTGGAACGTTCTCTCATATATTCAAGAAGTTAACAAGTGTACCTATGCTTGGCTCAATTAGTGTTGATTTTGACCTCTAGTACTTAATAGCTGAAGGTTCCTAAATTATTCTTACTATCGCCATTGCAAAGCTAGTGAGAACCCTAATCCTCACCTATGACAAGTTTCTAATAGAAATGGTTCAATTTGAGTGGGACAGCTTCACTACCTTGTACAAAGATCAATGATCTCACGAAGGCATTATTACTTTACCCCTTAACTAATCCTATAATGTTTTAAAGAACCCAAGTTGGGAGCTTATGTGTGCAAGTGATTGTGCATAATGTATAAGAGAGAACTTACACACCAAACTATGATCATAAAAAATCATACCAATTAAATAAATTAAAAAATACATAGAAGATATAAAAATAAAAAATAAAAAAATTAACAAGTAGGTGGACAATAATTAGCCCAAAGGAAAACTTCAAAAAATAGCTGACAAACATAATAACTAAATCCTGATTACTCCTTAATGGAGTCACTAAGCTGTTGCAACATCTCCGACAACGACGCATGATGCCGATAGGCAAATCCCACGAATGAATAGTGAGTTTATAGCATAAGATTAAACATGCTGTATACAAATTTAAAATGTGCATGAATTTGAACAAATAAAAAAAATCTTTGTCAATTATTTTTAGTGGTGTGATTGGAATACTAAAATAAGGTTTACATAATGTAGAGTTCGAGTTCGTGGGTTAATTATATGTAGAGAATATATAAGCACCCTTTGACATCCATTCTTTCATGTTTTTCCTAATAATATTTTTCATCTAAAAATAATTAGTTTATATATAATTTGTTTAGTTACTCTTTTTAATTATTTATTTATATTTTCATATCCGATATTATTTTATATAATATCAAAAGTGATATATGATTTAAACAAGTGTGAGTGACCAAAAGAAACCATTATTTTTTAGGACATGCTAATATGTTTACAACAATGGCTATTAAACAATTTAAAAAAAGCATTTTCATAAAATTATAATTTTGAAATCGAGATACATCATAGTATAAGAAAAATATTTTTTGTCCTTCAAGGAAGGTACCATTTGATTAATGTCAAAATAATACTAATATTTTTTCAATTTTATTTAGTAAAAAAAATTTAAATGTAAGTTGATTGAAACAAATTAAATAGTTTAATATATGCACCATCATATTCTTCCAACTTTATGGTCGAATTTAGATAAAAATAAATGCCTCAAGAATATTGAGAGCCATCACTCTTGTACTTACAATTAGATCCTCAATTTCAATTTGTCATAGGCACGGCTTAAGTTTTATTTGTATGCAATATAGATTTAAATAATGCATAAAGTGAAGTTTGATTGTAATATATTATTAAAATTATGAGTGATATTCGATTTAGTAATAATAAAAAAGTTAACTTAAAAATATAATTTCCTGATATATTTCATAAATTTTATTAATTTGATGGGTAGTATTAATTTAATAATTTAATTAACGTATTACATTTGTCTAACTTCATAGTCAAACTCATATGATGGAAAGTGCCTCAAGAATTTAAGGAGTCATATTTATTGCAAGTGCAGCTGAATTTCTCAACTTTTACATATCATTGCCAAAAATTTATTACTTTTAGGTCGAAATGATACATATGGAGATGTAATAAAATGACATATATTAAAATATAGAACAATATATAAATACATCTAAAATATGTATTTAATGATTTCATGTGTGAGTATTGAAGATTTCTTTTTGATGCTTTGTTGGCTCACCTGATTTAATTCTTCAAATACCTCTTACCTCAAGAATACTAAAAAGAAATAATTTTTTTAGTTTGTTTTTAATTTATTCTGTCGTAGGATATTACACGTAAATAACAATTTATGATACACTGAAATGATTTGTTTCTAACAATAAAATAAATCATAAGATGAATATATAAGTTAAATATAGAAATATCTAAACATAATCAATGTATCAACAATTTAAAATAATGAAGTGTAACTTATACATACATATATATATATATATAAGTCACATATGGAAATGAAAAAAAGAAAAAGAGAGAGAGAGAGAAAGGGCTAGCAATGACCTAATTAGGTCTCTATCAAAGCCTTAGAAAAGTAACAACCAAAAAAAAGGAAAAAATAGGAGGGATAAGACAAATAGAGACCTAATAAGTCTCTGTCAAAACCTTAAAAAAGTAACTAAAAAAAAGAGGAAATGAAAAAAAGAAAAGGATGAGAATAGTGACAGAAACCTATTTGATCTCTGTCACTGATCTTCATAAATTAAAAAAATAAAATAAAAATGAAACAAAGGCCAATCTTGGACTTTTTAACAAACAGAGGCCAAGATTGGCTTCTATAGTTCACCATTAAAAAGATGGCCTCTATTCTTCAACATCTACCTCTTTGTTTTTTGTTTTACAACTTAACAACTAAAAGATAAAAAATCATCAAGCTTAAATACAACATAAAGAGAAGTGTATTCTTATATTTCAAAAGTTAATCTCCAACATTTTCTACTTTGAGGTTGAGACTAAAGGTTTGATTTTTAACTTTCTCTTTTTAGATCTATTTCTTTCTTCCATCAATTTGGTTTTTTCTTTCTTTGTAGTTTTCATTTTTTTACAAATCCTTCTTGAACAACATACTCATTTTTTAATTTGATTATTTCTACTCTTTCTAAAATGCAATCATGTAAATAAAAAGATAATGCTATGCATGTATGAGGATGAGAAAGGATGAGAGAGATATAACAATAAATTTGAGTTATGAGATTTAAAGATAGGAGTTCTTTGCTGTTGATCCCTTTTTCTACTTTGAGAGAAAATGAAAATGAGTTTTTCTTTGTTTTCTTCCTTCCCCTTTTCTTAAATGAAAGCACCCCATTTATTCAAAAAAAAATTGTACTTTTGTGATTTAATTTTTACTTAATTTCTTATGGTTGTAAACTGTTTCCTTTGGCTTACAAATTGTTCATCAATTATTATTAGATTTTAAGTTATTCTCTCATTTTAGGAAAGATTGAGTTGCACAAGGAAATTTACTTTGGGAAAATTTCTTAGCTCAAGAAAGAAGTAAACGATAGTAAAGTGTAATACCCCAGACTTTCAAAAAAATTAATTTTGATAATGAAATGAATTTTTTGAGAATCTGAAAAGGTAAACTTAAAAATATCAAGAACTTCAAAACTGTATATTCTGATATACAAAGTGTTTAGATACAATAGAAATAAATTATATGAATTTTAGAAATTTTTAGAAAATTGAAATTTCTATTTCGAATGCTTATAGAGTAAAATCCATATTTTCAAAATTTAATTTTTGGAAACTTCAAAGAGATTGAAACTAAGGCTAATGCAAAATTATAGTTGTTATGAAGGTAACTAATTCAACTAATTTGTATCAAAATTTCAAAGCCACTAGCGATTAATAAGTATGTTACATTTGGACTCAAAGTTAAAGAAATTTGTAAAGTCATTAAAAGATGAGTTAGGAGGCTTGTCAAGAAAGAAGTGAGAAAGCAAAGGTTGACTTATATTTTCCCTTTTTTTTCCTCCAAAGTTGGTTTCCTTTTTCTTCTTTGTGCCACTTTTTATTACATTTCATGCAAGATTTTCCAAGCTTAACTTATGAAGCAAGCTTCCTCTCATTACATCATATCTCTCTTTAAGTAAGCATCCCATTCTTTCATGATAATTTTTCATATTTTTGTTGCTAGTTCCTCTTATCTTCTCCTTCAAATTAGTTCCAAAATCTTGTTAATTCATTAAGTATAACTTAAGTTATGAATTTATGAATCTAAAAGTTATTATTCATTTTTACTATTCACTTCATGAACCCATATGAATTTCTGGTGTTTTTTAGGCTCAAATTTTCTCTTTCTACCTTGTTTCTATGAAATGAAGTCATAATCTAATAGTATTTGACTACTTGGTAAAAGAAAACTCTTGAAAATCTAAGAATTTAACATGCCTTCTTTCTAGTTCATGAAGAGTATTGAAGACCTCCATTAGATCCTTCTCACCATTTTATTCTCAGCCACTTATATGAGTAATTCTTATCTCTTTTGTAAATTATAAAATAATTAATTGATTATGAGCCATTGAATTGCTGTTTATATTGAGGAAAATGGGTATTAAGTGGTCTTACATCATAGATTGAGTTTGATTGGAGTTATGGATATAAATATAGTTTTATGATTGGAAATGCTTGGTTTTATGCTAACTTCCTTTGTGATTAAAGATTGGCTAAGATAACTCATGAAGCTTTGTTAAGAAATTAAGAGTTATCCTTATAGGAATGTGTATTTTCACTATAAACTTGTATGGATCTGAAGTGCGATTAGAATCACAAGCCCATAAATTTGAAATTTAAGTAGAATCATGATTAGAATCGTAAGAGTTAGATATGAGAGTTTGGATTTGACTTGAGAACTTTTAGTTATATGAGCATTCTCACTCAAAGTTGCAAACCTCCGACAAGCCTAAGACTACATGTGATCCAGATTGTGATCAGGATCGAGATCAGTATTAGGAAAGGTTGATTCGAATCATATAGATCGAGTTCAATTTTTGATTCAAATCACAATGGCCTAAATGCATACTTTGTTTTTGTGATCATGATTGTGAAATAAATGTAAGGAAGGGCATTCAAATCATGAGTCTTAGAGCTAAAATATATGTTCAAATATTTTTTAAAAATCTATAAGCTAATTATGTGTTGCCAATAATTTCTTCCCTATAGTTGTATAGATTGTACGGTTAGATTTTAGAGAAGATTGAATGATTAATTAACTAGGTATTAGCATTGTTTGAATATGTTGGAAATTGAGTAATTAAATTTATAAATTTAAATGATATGCCTCCTTGGATTGATAGAATAATTACTTAATGCTTGTATATTAATGCTATGACAATAATTTTGATGATTATTATGACAATGTGATAAAGAAAATGTGATTGTGAATGAATGTGAACTTTGTGATATGGTTGATATAAGAAATGATATAGGTTAAAAGCTTAGGAATTCCTCATGAGGCATGGGATGATAATTGATAATGACAAAATGCGATTAATGTGCTGAGGAGATGAATATGAATTGGACCCAGGATCTGTGAGTTCTATTTTATAGCATGGAAATAAGGCTAAACCCTAGAAGGATAAGGCCAGTGATTGTGCAAGTTACGGATGGAATGACGTAACAAAAGGAATCTTGATCTTATTTATTTATTTTACCTACTTATTTGAATTATTATTCTATGAGGCTGAAATGATATGGTCCAATGATATGATAAAATAATCTAAAAAATGTAAAGTTTGATGATGACTACATAAGGCCATAAGAAAATCATGGTTCTTTATAAAGTGTTAATGATAATATTGTGCAATCTTATTCAAAGATTAGTTTCTAGGACCTCATGACTTGACTATTAATCATGGTATGAAATATGATTATATTCACTATGGTGTATATGCGTCTGTTATTATTGGTAAATTTATAAGTTAGGTAGGGATTTATCTCACTGAGCCCCAAATTCACTTTTCTATGGACCACTTTTCGAATTCTTAGAATATTATTGTCGTTCCACCATCAGAACATAAGGATGGATGCTAATCTCATTGAAGTAACTACTGATATGTTCACAACCAATGTAGCAAGTCCCTTAGGAGCTTATGAAATTAGAATTCATTATGTTATCATACTAAACTTAGCATAATGTGAAGTGGCCATGTGATGGTTTGATCCTTAGGGGATCTACCATTAGGTTTCTTTTTCCTAATCTTTTGAAATTTGTATATAGTAGGCCATTGGGTTTCCATGGGGCTTAGTTAGTTGAATTTATACTTTTTGTTCTATAATAAATTATAGTTTAACCTAACTTTTTGGTTTACCTTACCCTTGAGTGGACATTTGGGGTAGCGTAGGGGATGACTTTGACTCACAACTCAATTTTTGTGGAAAACTTGATATAAAACCACTAATAATGATGTTCTCATAGGTATATGCCTCATTTGGGCAATGCCCTTGTAAATTATAAAAATTTTGTTTATATCTCAATGTGCTTTCCGTTTTCTTTAATTAGACATGATTACAAAATATTGATGCAAGTATAAACAGAAATGGATAATAGAAATAAATTAGAGGATGGTGGTATCAATCAGGGATTAATATTCATGTCGGTCATGGCCAGGGATTTGAGTCATATATGAAGGCTTGCAATTATAGAATGAGCACTCTCAGTTGAAAATGTTTTTTTTTTGTTTTTATATTTTCCTTATTTTTTTTGTTTTTATATTTTTTCAACTTAATAAAAATTGCTACTTTATTAATAATATTTTTTAAATAGTTTTTACTATTATTGAAATAATAATAAAAAAGGAAGTAAAAATTACTCAATTTTTGTCTTGAAAGTTTAGGGGGCGTTTGATTTCAGTATTTCTTGTTTTCATTTTCAATGAAAATAGGAAATAAGGTTGGAAACATATTTAGTTTGATTTTGTTGAAAATGTTTCTTGGAAATATTTCCTAAAATTGACTGAAAACTGAAAATGAAAAAAAAAATATTTTTATCATTTTCATTTTCAAAAGTTGAAAATACGGTGACATTATTGTAATTTTTTTAAAATTTTTAGTTAATTGAAAATGGATAAACCAAATATGTTTTCATTATTTTCATTTCTTAGAAATAGAAATAGTAAACCAAACTAAACATGTTTTCTAAAATTTGAAATTCTGAAAATGAAAATCATTTTCAGGAAATGAAAACAAGAAATGAAAATAGGAAATATTTCCTGAAACCAAACGTGCCCTTAATGTCATTTGGTCATAAAATATATTAAACCCAGACAAAGCTAGCTAGGAATGCTTAGGAGTAAAAGTCGTGGGATATTGATACTACTCTTGGATACAAGTTCAAGGACCTTGAGGCACTAGCATTGGACTATAACCAAGCTTTAAAAAGGTTAATTTCTGCTTATGTTCAGTTACATATTATCTTTTTGCATTCTACCTATAAGGTTTATATCCAAAACAATGCCAACAAGTTTGTTGAAGAATGATTGAATGCAGTGGATTTTACTGCTAGACTACTATAAATGTTATTTCTATTCAAACATGGTGCTAGATATGACTGGAATACACTTTAACGTATTCTATGACACATAGACAGCATTGTTTCTAGGTTGAAAATTGGTAATGGTTTTCAATATCAGTTGAATGCCAAGGGATCTCTACCTGTTGATATAATGGGTATTGATTACAAACTAATACTAAAATCTACACTTAACTCCTTTCTTGATGACATAAAGTAAAGTTTTATGGAAAAATTAGAAAAGTCGATCTGCCTTTAGAAAATGTCCAGTGACAATGTCGCTAAGCATGAAGGCAAAAGACATCACATTGTAGCACTATAATCACACATTGATGATGTAAATAATTGGACTATGGGGGTTAGATGGAGGTTGTTATGTTTGGCAACATATCTGTTATATTATGATGCTCTTAAAATTATTCTACTCAATATTTGTAAAAGGAATCCTTTTGAAAGTATAAAGCATAGCAGTGAACTAAAGGAAATGAAGGGCAACTAATGTAGCCCAGAAATTATAATTGAATTAGTGTTAAATAAACTGGTAAAAAGGAATAAAAATGGGTAGGCAGGTATGGTATCAGAAATTATTGATAAATTTAGTCCTAGATATAAAAGAAACACCTTTAGATAATATAAAAACTATGGTAGTTTGAAATAGATTATTGAAAATGTATAGAACATCCCTACTTAAAGACATTAGTATCAAGATCTAATTGGCTCATAATTGACTTGATAAATCCTTTAAATGATCTTTAGACTATTTTTTAATTAATTAATCCTCTAATTATGATATTAGACTCTTCTAGACTCAATCAATTGACATGATTTGTAAAAATGTGATTTTTAAAAGACTTACAAATATGTGGAACTCTTTATTACAAATAAAAATGACAATAATTTTGGTAATTATTCTACATCAATCACCTTGCATCCCAAGACCATAAACCAAGATCTAAGAGTCATTTCTATAACAAGATAAGTGAATTTATAAAAACAAAAATCAAACAAGATAAACAATACACCCAAAATCTAGTTAATTGTGTTATCCCCAGGATTTTATCCAACAAAACTAATGCAAACAAAAGTGGTAGCTTCATGAAGACATAAGTTTAGAGATCAAAGAATCTCATTACTTTGGTTTGTCTTGATTATAGGGTTAAATATAACATTTTACTAAATCACAAATACATAAGGTTATTAAAATTACTAAGCTATTACTTTCGTCAAATCTATATCTTTGGTCCTTAAGCTATTTTGTAGTTTGTTGTTAGGGCATCGTTATCAAGTATTAGTCATGTTTATGTGTGGCCTTTTCCTTTGTCTATTTTGAGATTCAGTAATGCTACTTATTTTAATTCATCTAATCTCACATATTGTACACTTTGCATAATATGTTTTAGATTAGTCCTTACCTACTGATTATTATGCTAATTATGTAGCAAGTGAGATCGAGTAAATTAAAATAATTGTCTAGTATTACTCATTTGTTTTGATTATTTAGGTTGTTATATGTTTTTAATGCCCTATTATTCAACTTGGACCTTAAAGTTATGTGCTTCTTATTATCAAGTTTTGACTGGAGTCCAATTTAAAACATGTATCAGCTTTCAAAGATATCAATTAAGTTAAGAGTTAGTTTTCAAAGAACCCTAGACACAATATGTGATGCATCTATTGTGTCTGTTGCCTAAAATCATAAAATCCAATAGCCCTTAATTCTAAAGTTGTGGGCACTATTCACAGCCATAGAATAATGCATGTTTATTTGCTATGCAAAGACTATATTGGCTTTTTATCCAACTATATAAAATGCTAGTAGTAACCAGTGAGACAACAAAGTTGTCACTAAAATTTCTTTCTTTCTTTTCCTTCTATATAGAAAACTATAAACTAGTAAGATCCAATAATTCTTTAAAACTCATATCCTTAAAAACACTGACAGTGAAAATAATTTACGCGTGTATATCAAGGCCAAGAGAAGCAATGCCACTAATGGCTCTTAGCAGTGAAGGGCAAAATTTAATTTTAAGATCTATATTTACATTATAAGAAAAATGATAAGGAGTTTCTACCTATTCACTTATGATTTCTAAAATCTATATTTATATTGTAACTTAATTTTCAATCATCAAGACTATAAAAGTTATATAGTTGTCTAATGTATTCAAATAATCAGTTTTAATTATTTTATGTGACATAATTATGTGAAAGCAAAAATTTTAAACTAAATTCTCAAACTTAAATCTCTATATTTAATTAATAGATCAAACCCAACAATCAGAAAGTTTGCTCAAAAATAAAATCTCTAACTAATTAGTTAGATAAACAATATGAATCAATAGAATTATTTAAACAATTACCAAGATTTTGATGCCCTTAGTGGCGGATAAGCCTTCTAGTAACAATGAAAATGAAAAATGAGAGGCATTTGCTCAAAAAGTGAGTTGCATAAGTGAAAAATGCTAAGTTATTTAAACAAATTTAAGATCAAAGAAGAGGAGGAAGTTGAGGGAACAAAGATGAGCAGAGGAATTTATAGTGCAAAAACTAAATAATTTAGGGTGGTGAGAGTTGATATAAGGAAAAATGGAAGAAGAAGGACAAAGATGAGTAAAAGGAAACTGATCAAAGTTTGCATTCGACATGGTGAGAGGCACGGCGCAAGTATGTGTTTCGAGTGCTGAGTAACTTTAGGAGTACAAGACAGACTTAGAATGCAAGTTGGAACCAAATTAATTTAGGGTATTTCAATTACACTTAGCAATGGTTGCCATAGTAGCCTCTTCGATATTTAAATAAAATCAATATAATAACGGTGTTTGAGAAAACTGCATCTAGGTTAATATTTTGGGGTGGTTAAGTCAAATTGCTTCCAAAAAACACACTACTAAATGCTATATTTTTTTGTAGTGAAAACTGGGTGTCTATAATATGTAAGAATAATCTTATTTGCTTGTATTCATAGTTAAAAAAAATTAAGATAGCAAAAAATGTTCTATTTTTTCAATATTACATGTTAACAATGTGGTGGAAAACAACATCCATTATTTTAGAGAAATTGTTTTCCCTCACTATCATGACACTATATATTATTTTGTTAATCACAAGGTATATAAGTACTATAAAAGTCCTTTACTATAAGCAAATGGGATTTTCCAACAAAACAAATAGATTCATAATAATTCTAGATCTCAATTTCATATTATGTACTTAGGGCTTTTTAGTATTGTACAAGGCTTGATAGTATAACATAAGTTATATAGTAAAACCTTATCATATGTTTGGCATATAAATGTTATATCATAATTTTATACGATCTTACTCTCATACATAAATGTCATATAATGATATATAGGGGCAGAATTATAAATTTTTCTTTGGGGACCAAGATTCACACATGAATAAAGTATTATTGGAAAATATTATTAAATAAATTAAAAATAAAATAATTATTGATAATATTTTTAATTCTATTTTTAATTTTCACATATTGAAATATTAAATATTTTTTAGTTAAATAATTATTATTGTACTACATCAAATTAATTTCAATGATTGAGTGGATAAAAGTTAAAGTAAAAATTATAGGTTCAAATGCATCAATAACTTTTTTTATGCCATGAAAATAACTATTGTGAAAATTTCATATTAAAAGATCATCTAAAAATAAAACGTAAGAGTTTTTCAGACATTATGAATTTTTAGTAAAATTTTAGAGTACAAGTAGGTATAATTTAAGCAAATGAAAAGAAACAACATTCAAAATCCATATATATAACATAATTAACCTATGAGGAAAATAATATTATATATATAATTCAAGATCCACACATGTTAAAAGATTTTACTTGTAATTCAATATGATAATTTTTCAAAAGAGAAATGAATAGCAAAAGACATGGTATAATAAAAGTAATTTATAATCAAGATTCTACCAATTTAAGAGACAGAGTTTAATTTAAATTTTCATTTATAGACCAACATCAAAATTTAAGGTGCTAAATATACAACATATACATAGATGCATGACAAAACCTTATGATTTGGGGCCTTAAGCCATAAGGTAGTTTTGCCCGTAATGATATACATTCCTTGAAATGAAGGATAAGACTAGATAAAAAAATTCATATAAAAAATAAAAATTATTTTACTCCATCATTTTATCACTATTTATTATTATTCATCATCATTATCACTACTATTATTAGCATTGCTAGCAATGCAACAATGACCATCATTGTCACTACCACTAGTGTAGTGGTAGTTTTTGCAACCGATAACCACCACCACCACCAATGGAATGCCAGTGGCAATTGTTATTGTTGACTTTTGTAATCATACCATTAACAATTACTCCAACTGCCATTATTATTATCTATTGTTGTCATCACATCATTACCCTCCCCCATCATACATTATTATCACTATCACTATCATACATTATCATTATCTCCTTTTCACCACCATAGCTACTTTACCTATCACTATTTCCTCTTTATCATTACCATCACCTACTATTATTATTCATCATCAACAACTTTCCTTTTACCACCATCATCTCCATACAAGAATAACCTCATTGAAAAAAACATTGTAATATTATATATATATATATATATATATATTCTCTTCCATTGAAAAATAAGAATAGGATAAACTATTAAATTAATTTTTAAAATATTATGGAGATATTAAATTAGTATTGAAAAATATTCTAATATCAATTTAGTATTAGTTTTGAAAATTTTTATCAATTTAATACAATTGCCACTAAATTTTGCATGAATAAAAATCTTGATTTTATTTCATTTTAATATACTTATTATTTGAAATGACAATACAAGCTAACTCAAGAATCTATGAAAAATGTAGAGAATTAAGGAATCATGATTTATGAATTTAATCCAAAAAAAATTGAGATTTTTGAAATTTTAAATAAATTTTTAACCGCAACCCTTTATAGTAATAATTTTATAATGGAATTTAACTATTGTGTCAACCAAAACTTATTAAACATATGTCATATACTTAATTTTAACAAAGAAAGTTATCATAGTATTAAATTGATATAAAATTTGTGATGTTAATATTAAATTGATGTTACATATTTTTTACAATCAATTTGATGTCTCTTTAATCTTTCAAGTAGTAATTTGGTAGTTTAATTTAAGAAATATATAACAGACAACTATATATAGTATACAATAATACATCAAACATTATATAATTTAAAATTTTATATTATGCATATCCTAACCTATATTATCTCATGACTCTTACACTTTGTGTTCTTATTCTATACAATACACTGAACAAGGCCTTATGTTTTAATAATTTTAAATTGGATCATAATAATAATAATTATGAAAAATTTTGAGAATATAAATATTTAACTTAAATTGAGTGATTGAAAAAATAATATATATATATATATTATTGACAGAATTATAATATTTAATTTTAGTTTGACTACTCAATTTTTTACCTTTTTGTATGTGTGCTTTTTGATTACCAATTAATTTTCTTATATATATATATATATATATATATATGTCTCTCTAATAAAAGAATCTAAGTTTCAAAAACATAAGAAGAATAAAATCACGAGAGTAATTATTATGGATGTGCTACTAATACTAATAAATACAGAAACAGGAAAGGGAGACACTTTTGATTAGCCCAATGGTGGGATCCAATTAGATTTTAATCTTATTATTACAAGTATGAACTTTAATTAAGATTTTTAAAGTAATTATAGTTCAGAAAAGAAGAAAGATCAACCACTTGCAATGATTTGTTCACTCCCCTTTGAATTTGTTAAGGTGGAATCCACTTATAGGACACACCACTAACTCTTCCGTACAGGATATTAACAAGAGAAAATATTTATGTATTTCAATTATAATATTATGTGTTTTTATTTTTATTCAACAAAAAATAATTATTGATTTTGTTTTATATATGCAAACAAAATATTTGTATTCTTTTTCAATTAATGAATTCATAGGTGTAACTTCAAACCGTCATACCTAAAAAAAAATGTAAAAGATATAAATTTGTAAGTACATATCTCTTGCCGCTTATGGTACCAGAGACCGTGCCACCGTGGCTTGGATCTCCGCCTTTCAACAAAGTCACGTCGTTATCTTGTAAACGTTTAACCTGTAAAATCGGTTTAGAAAAAGAAAAAAAAAAAATTTAGCAAGCGGGGTTTTACAGGGCTTCATTCTCTTTTCAAAATTAAAAGTCTAAAAGACGTCCATTTTTTATGGTTCACTCTTTCGTATGAATTTGATCCTGATTAACAGACAAAATACAAATAATTCTGTTAAAATAAGTTTAGTGACACATTCAATCTTTTAAAATTTCAAATTCTAGGTATAATTCCTGAAATTTTTTAAAAATTAAAATTATTAAAATCTTATTTAAAAAATAATATATATAAATTATTTATGATTATTTTTAATTATTTTTTATAAGAATTTTAATTAATTTGTGAATGGATTTTTTTCTGAATTAAATTATTATTAATAAAAATTAAGTATTTAATACATTTAGGACATGATTGAAATTAAACACTTTGAATAAATTATTATTAAAATTCAATTTAATTGTGTTTGAAGAGATGGAATATGTATTTTTTTTTCTTTATAACTTTGAGTTCATTTCATTGAAAAAAAAAAATTAAACGGATAAGTTATCACCCTTTTTCTGTTTCTTTAAACTGTCATTTTAACCTTTTTAATTTTTTTTTTAAAAAATTTGAAAGAAATTATTTTTAAAGTTTACAACTTGAAAAGATTACGATATAAAAGTTATTTATATTTTGACCTTAGTTAATTAAGCATGCTGTGATGCATCTTTAATTTCCTTTGTTTCCAACAAAATTATAATTGAAATGTAAGAATAACCCCGAGAGGATCGGTGGTGCTAGAAAAGAAAAGAAGTAAAGGTCGCAGACGGACTGCTAAACAATCAAATTTGTATTAGATTTGAGAAACTTATAATTTGGATAGGGGCTCTAGACAGCTCCTAATCAAGTTAGGACAGCACCAGTAATATCATAAAGCTATTGTGATATTGATGGATGCTTTACAAATGGAATTTGGGGGGAATTTATAGAAAAATTTGAAATTACTATTACAAGTTCACTATTTACTATAGTGTAGCGTTATAGTGTACAGTAACCAGCCATAAACTTCTATAATAACTGCTACAGTAACTTATTTGAAATTTGAATATAATTTTCTCCTTTTTTGGACCAAAAGCTTATTCCGATTTGAAAGCTAATGTCAGCACCAAAAGATGATTTGTCTTCTTCTGCCGAC
>JANHAO010010782.1:0-17521 GCA_026873985.1 Saraca asoca | reverse complement strand
CTTTTAAAGTGGTTCAACTTGAATTGAAACCGCAATTCAAGTCTACTCCACTTGATTTTTCTCAACCGAAAGACCTTTTCAATTATTAAGAAAACCTTTCAGGATTACCAGGCTCCTGAATTGCTAGTTCTTACAACAAAACCACAAGAATTGACAAGGATCTTGCTAACCTAGAAGATTTACAACAGGTTCTTTCAAACCTAAATAGATTTCTAAAAACCTTAGAAATCAGAGACGAATAGAATTAGTAAATGAAATGAAATACAATACCAAATGTTTGAGAGAAATTTCCCAAACAGAGCTATTCAAACTTGAAGCAGTGTTGATCTAGAAAAATTTCAAAATCATTGAAGAATCTAAAGTATTTTGCACGTAGATCTTTTAATCAGTTTTTGCACTTGAAAGATATGAAATAATATGTGAAAATCTCATATTTATAGCTGAGGATTGGGTTAGAATAACTACCATAACCGTCTTTAACAGAAAAATAATTCTCCAGTTCATACATCGATGTAATGTCGATTATGGTCTGTTATTTACTAATCCATCGATGTGACTTTGATGTAAAATGTGCTTTTTGAGACTGTACATTGATTTACAAATCGAAGTAGACAATTTTCCAAACCTTCGGTAAGGATTTTTAGTTGATACATCGAAGTGACGTCGATTTAACCATTGAGATTTTTCTTCATACATCGAAGTAACATCTATTTAACTGTGATTTTTAATTAAAAACATCTAAGTAACTTCGATTTGACTACGAATATTTTTCACAGTTCATTAGTACATTGATGTTGCATTGAAGTATGTGATAGAAACTTCTTTTTAAAGAATGTTTTCATATTTTAATGTTTTTATACTTATTTTTCAAAAATAACTAGATCAACCACTGTTTCAGTTTATACATAGAATCCTATTGAAACATAAACTTCTTATAATGCTTGATCTTGAATTTCTCCATTTGTTCTTCCTTGTTCCTGAATCAAAGATTCTTGAAAAGTGAGTATAACAAACTGAAATATATAGTTAGTTTAAAATTGCTTTTTCAACATTCAAAACAAGTAATATCAGTATAGCTTTAGGCTAACACATCTATATCTACATCACTTTCTAAATCTTTTTCACTGGAATCTAAGTCACTTGTAGCCTTATGCTAGAGTCATCTTGTGTTTATCCTATCCATTCTTTTTATATCTTCTCAATTCTAACTCATGCTCTTCAAGATTACCAAAGAGTTCCTAAATTGTAGGGATGCCCATCTTCAAAGACTCCTTTATTGGTATGACCTTGGGCTGCCATTCTTCTATCAAGGATCTAAGTATCTTGTGAACAAGATTTGCGTTTTCAAATTTTTTACCAAATAAAGTTAAATGGTTAGTCATCACTATAAATCATTGTATCAAATTCTTAATTGACTAACCTTCCTCCATCTTAA
The DNA here is from genome assembly GCA_026873985.1 of Saraca asoca. NCBI lineage: Eukaryota > Viridiplantae > Streptophyta > Magnoliopsida > Fabales > Fabaceae > Saraca > Saraca asoca. The sequence goes on along the minus strand of JANHAO010010782.1, from coordinate 16,086 downwards.
ACATCTCATATTAAGACATTAAGACATGCACCTTTGAAGCCTTTACCTATGATGTACCTACATGAGCAATTTTAGGTGTATCTTAGATTTTTTTAGTAGTGGAACAGTTTGAAACCCTTTCATATTCACTAGGGGATAAAGAGTTAGAGATGATCCATTTTACCTTTGCTGCTAACAGATGTTTCTTTCTTTCTTCATTTGTCCAAAGAGGCTTTGATTTAAATTGTACAACACCATTAACTAAAATTTTGGGGGACTCATATCCAAGCTCTACCAGATCCCATATGTCCACATCCATTGCTTCAATGAAATCTTTCATCTTTTGCTTCCAATAGGTATAGTGTTCTCCATTAAAACAAGAAGGTTTGTGCATTGGTGGACATTCAGGGAGTAAAAAATAATTTGAATCCATAATTCTTAAGAAGTAGAATTTGTATCAAAAGCTAAGCTTTGATACCAACTATTAGGTCCCATAAAAATTGGATCTTGCCCTTTAGATCGTTAGATATATTTTTGGATTCTTTTTAATTACTTGCATAACTATATTAGTTTCTTTAAGATTAGGATGAATTAATTCACAGAATGAATCAATAATGTAGTAGAAATAATAATGCAATAATGAAAAATATTAGAGTTGCAAAAACCAAAAAAATAATTGTGCAGTAAGAATAAAGATCAAGATGCCAAAATTTTTAAATGGTTCAACTTGAATTGAAATCGCAATTCAAGTCTACTCCACTGAATAATCCTCAACCGGATCACTACTTCAATTAATCAAAACATCAGGATTTAATTGGGCTCCTGAAGTACCACTTTTACAACATAAGACTTTATAGGCTTCTTGCTAACCTAGAAGAATTAAACTAGGCTCTTCCAAACCTAAAACAATCATATGACTTAGTTAGGCTCTTGTAGGCCTAGAGCAAGATTTCTAACACTAGAAACCTTAAAGAAAATAATTAAAGAGAAAAGTTAAAAATACAAAACCAGAGAATTAAGATGTTGATCTTAATCAATCTATGTGAATCCACCACAAAAGAGCTTTAATATCTTTGAATCAATTAAAGATGTAGAGGTAGAAGAGATGAGAGAGAGGTTTTTCACATTCTTCTGAATCAATTAGCGTGTAGTTATGAAATAAAACAAGGTGAAGAAGGTATATATAAAATAGTTGTAGCTGACTGTAACAAAATAACTAACTTTCTATTAGTGAATCGATTCGTGAATTGATTCATAAGTGATTTCAGATAGGTTACAACTTGATTGAATTGATTCGTGAATTGATTCGTAAGTGATTTTGGATAGCTGAATTGATTCATGAATCGATTCACAAGTTTTTCTAAACCTTTAGTAAACCTAGTTTTCAAGCATTGTTCCATATGTTCTTGTCTGAATCTATTTATAAATCGATTCGTAGAGTGAAAAATATTTTTTATAAAATGAAGAACAAATGAAATGGTAATTTGAAAACTTTTTTAAAATAATCTCATTTCATAATCATATTTCTACCACATTTTGAAAAACATTTTGAGAAAATTAATTGGAGCTAAATTGTGCAATATTCACTTATAAAAGATCCAATAAATATCAAAATAAAATTCTAAATCTAATATAAATCTTTTATATAATCTTGATGAACTTAGATACCTGCAAACATTCAACAAACATTATAGCACATAATTATAATATGATATGATCAAAATTGTTTTCACCATCAAAACAAAAAATAGTCTAGCTGGCTAGGTTAACACTTTTCATCCCAAGATCTTGAAATTCACAACAATCAGGGAAGAAATAAACATCATAGTTAAACGTTTTAGTAATTTTGCTATCAAATAAAAGTTTAAAAGGAAAGTTAAGTAGACATAAGCTCGAGGGAGACAACGAGCTAGTAAGTGGTGTAGTACCACTCCTTATGACAAGAGAAGAAGACCCATCTACTAGTGTAATAGAAGGTAAATTAAGGGAAAAGCTAAAGCTAAACAATATATCTATATTTCTAGTCATGTGATCAATGGCACCTAAGTCAAAGACCTAACCATGAGAAATGGTGGAAAGGCAGGCTGTGCAGTTACCTATCTAAACAAAAGTAGCTTGGAGGAAATGGTGAGTTGTTGAGAAGCATGAGACTGTGTAAGGCATATATACTCATCAACTAGAATAGAAATAGTCACTAGTGCTCTAGGGTTCTCAGATGTTACTCCAATAAGAGAAAGTGTTAACAAACCCTCTTGAGTAGCAATATTAGCAAATTTTTGAACTTGTGATGGTTTCCCCTGTAACTTCTAGCAATATTTCTTCAAATGGCCCATCTCACCACAATGTAAACAAGTACATTGGTCCATCTCTACCACTATCTCTCCTACCTCCTCTAATGCTACTTCTACTACTTTGGGTGCTTTTAGTTCTTGAATTGAAACTTACTAAGGCAATGAAGTCCCCAAAAATGGACCCACTAAAAATATCCTTTCTAGAATCCTTAGACACCCTTTGTAGCCTAAAGTATACCTCAAATTACGAAGGAATCTTTGTTTCTGTAAGTAGCTAAGTATGAGCAACTTCATACTTTGAATCTATCCCCACTAGAAAACATTTCACAATTATTTCTTCTTGGTATTCTTGCATTCTCTTAACATCAAGCTCATTTGGATACAATTGCTTCATCTCTTGAAACATTAATGTAGCATCTATGTAATGTTGAAGCAAGGTTCTTGCATTTCGTGCAGCTTGATATAGTCCAAGTAACAAGCCATGAACATGAATCAAATTTTGTTTGTTGGCATAAAGTGACTCTAGGTATTCCCACAACTAATTTACCATAGTACAACACCTTACTAGATCTTGTACAAGATTTTCCATTGAATTCAAAATTTGATTAAGAAGCTTATCATCTTCCTTCAACCACTTTTCTTTACCCTCCTTGGGTGGATCATCAGTCTAGTGGGTTCCCATGTCATTACAAGACATATTATGTTTGAAAAATCCCTTCCACAACACATGACTCATGCCATTCAATTTTCTATCTATAATTATTGTGTTAGAGGAGATCATCTCAGCTACTAATTTCTTTTCATAAGGCATAGATAAGAAAATAAGGCAAAATAACCTCTCAAATTGACTCAAATAAGGCAATTCCCTCTTACAGAATATTACAACCTAGATTATAGCAAATTCTAGACTGTTCGTAGTGCACAAATCACCAAATTCTACCATAAACAAACTGAAATAAGAGAATGTACCAAGAACAAAATATTTGAACCCTATTTGGTAGCAAAATGTAATTTGCATGATAGTACCCAAATTACCAAAATTGTTCACTACCCTATCTTATGTGACACCCTTGACTCGCCTAAACCAACCATGATCCTCCCTTAGATTGTTTTAATTCATCAGCCTGCAACCAATTCTTAGGTTGCACAACAAAGAAGAGAAGAAGAGGGTGGGGGGAGAAACTAAGAGCTGATCAGACCTTGAAATATATACCAGAAAAGAAAAGTTGGGATATAGGATAAAGAAAGGAAAACAGAAAGTGTAAACTATTTTGTTGTTGCCTTGGGAATCAAGTTGCCCTTGATACCATGTTGTTGAGAAAGAGAGAATAAAAGAAGAGTTAAAGCCCATAACCATTAAATTACGTTAAGCACAATGTATATATTTATATTTAATAAATTATAGTAGCAAAACAAAGTCCTATTATAATAAGAAATCCTAACAAAATAAAGAAAACAATAGAGATTAGGCAACTAATAATCAAAACCAATAAGGGGCCTTTCTTTTAACACTTTTGAATGTGAAACTTTGGCTTAGTTTAGTTTCCAAGTTTTTCTATTGTTAGGTGTTTGTTTGTCACATGACTATAGTCAATACTTTTCCAGCAAAAAATTGCTCTTTTTTGTTTTTTTTTTTTCTGGATTGCATTTTGAATCGTTTTACATGACAAAAGTTTCAAATGTTAAGTGATGATGAACTTCTACCATCGTTTTTATAAGTTGGATTGGAAAATTATTTTGTTTTGTTGATTTGCACAAGGTATGCTGACTTAGTTGAAATTTTTTATTTTATTTTATTTATTTATTTGGTACGTGAGAAGAGTTGCATGATATGTAATACGTTCATATGGGCATGCTACATGGGATTAATTTTAATCCTATTATTCATTAATTATTTTATTTGTGTAAATAATAAATTGAGATAAACAAATAGATAAATCCTTAATAGATTTATCTAGTGCTTATTTATTTTTGGACACATTATCTATAGGTGATTTTGTGAATAATAATTCCTTAATTTAAGGAATTTGAGTCTAGTTGAGATCAAGTCTTCCAAATAATTTTTAAAAAGATTTTTTTTTTTTTTATAAAATACATGAACATTTGTGCTTCCTAAAGATCACCACAAAAAAACACTGTTTTTACTCTCCTACAATGATGGTTATACTTTCGTTGGGATTTGGAACATGTTTTTCCTATTGTGGAGGACTCTAATAATCACTCTGCAATCACGAGAGAGATGCTTGTTTGTGGATGCAGATTTGGAACACACTTGGAGACTGAGAACGTGGAAGAGCTCGTGTGTACGCGAATTATGATTTAAATCAAGGTAATAAAATTTCCACTGCAGGATTTGAAACTTACAAAAGGTAAACAATCCCAATTATTTTAAATATACCAATAGTGGTAGCATAGCCATCTGTCTTATTTTCATCCATGTGATTTTTGTAAATTTTTACTTTTTATTTATTTATTTATTTTCATCTACATGCATAATTTGTTAGTGTGTGGCACACAAACATACACAATGGTTTAGGATATATTTTTTTTGTTCAAATATTCCTAATAAAATTATTACTTTGTGTTTAAAGCTTCACAAATTATGTTTGCACAGTTTCAAAAAAATAAAAAAAAGGTTGAAACCCTTTAAAAGGTATCTTTTTGGGTTCTTTAAGCTTTAAACAATATAAAATATGTTTAATTTTGTTATGAAACGAAAAAGATATATTAATTTAAAGTTGGGGTTGAATTTTAAGAAAAAAGAACAGAAGTCTGACCTGTGGGAATTCACCCCTAGTCCTTACAACCACTGTGTGGCAATTCTCAGGTCCTTACAACCATTGTGGCCATGGGGCTGACTTTGGAAAAAGAATATCTCTCTCTCTCTCTCTCTCTCTCTCTCTCTCTCTCTCTAAAATTAATTTTCTAGAATTTTTATAATTTTTATGCATATAAAATGTCAAAATTCTGAAAAAGAGAAACTTTACGTTTCTTTGGTGATATAATAATATTTATTATTATTACTAGAAAATATTATTTTTTATTTATGCATTAGGTTACATTCTAAGTCTTTATTTGAATTTAGTTTTTCAAATAATCCTTTTATTTTTAAATGGAAATTATATTTAAAGAAACTGAAAATTTTGATATATGAAAATAGGCTTTTTTTGGAGATATGTTCATTGTTTCCATATTTTTTTGTCCTTCTAAATATTTATTATTGCTATTTATCTATGTGAGTAAATGATGATTTTATTTATCTGAACGATGAATGTAAGTTTTAGAAGCATTCATATTTTGTTAAATGCTTATATTCTGTGATGTATAGATATTCCAAAATAATATATATTTTTATTTAGAAAGCCAAAATATTTTTATATTTTTTTAGATGTATTTAAATATAATCTAATAAATGCAAAATATTGATGATAATAAAAATAATACTAATTAATTAATTGGAAAAGGAAGAAACCTCCCCCTAAAAATAATTATATTCAATCTTTGTGTCTTTTCTAAAAAAAAATAACTAACAGATAACTAATTGGGGAAGGATGAACCTTTTACTTGATAGTAATTATATTCAATCTTTATGTCCTTTCTAAAAAAGAGTAAAAGACAAAGTTAAGTGATAAATAAATAAACTATAGAAAAATAAAAATTGTAATTTACAAATTTATATATATATTAAAAACAATACTTTTTTTTATCCTTTTTTAGATGTAACCTAACAATGGAAAATGTAGATGAAAGATACATATGAAAATTTTTTTTCTTCTATTTGTTTATGATAAATTTCTTTTTTTTATCAATAAATGTGAAATAATGAGGATAAATAAAAAAATATTTGAAAAAAGTAAAGAGATAAATAAAGTTTTAAAATGAAAAAAATGATAAATGATAAACCAAAAAGGAAAATAATAAATTCAAACAAAATTTAATGATGAATATCAAATGAAAGCAAAATTTTTATATTTTCAATTTTTTATTTTATTTTAACCTTTGTAATGAAAATAAAAGACAACTAACAAAATAAAAACATAATTACTACCAATTTAAACAATTTTTTTTAAAATGATAAAAGCTGACAAATAAGATAAAATGCATAATTTTGTATTTTTTACATTTTCTTCTTTTTTTTTGTATTTTTTAAGATATATTCAAATAGATTTGGATAAAATACAGTGCACAGAGTTGCCCCCTCTTTATTCATTTATTAGTAGAGAAAACACAAAAATAAGTTTATAACGATCTCAAATAAGACTGAATAAAGGCAGAACAAGTATTTTGTTTGGATACTTTTAAACATGTGAATTTGAGGGGTGGAAAAAAACTAAGAAAAGCAAATTGCAAATTTTGAAGCAATACCAATAAAGCATTAATGATTTTAAAATGATATTTTGATTTAAAAAAAAAAAGATACAGTCTAGGGATTCAATTGTACGTTAGAAACGTAAAAAAAAAAAAAAAAAAAGAGAAAATCCAAACCATATGTCAAGAAAGTGAGGCAATGGATCAAATCACATGTCAAAAATATAAATTAAAAGAGACAAGGACTTGAAGCACATGTCTAAAAGGTCAAGCGACTAAACTGCATGCTTAAAATGTTAATAAAGAGACAAGGGACTGAACCAATGTCTAAAATATAAATAAAAAGTGGCAAGGAGCTAAACCATATCTTTAAATAGCAAATAAAAAAGAAACAAGGGACTAAACCAATGTCTAGATAGTTAAAAAAAAAAAAAATCATGGAATGAACCGCATGCTTAAAAGGCCAAGGGATTGAATCACACTCCTAAAATGTTAATAAAGTGACAGATGATTGAATTGCATGTATAGAAAAGAGACAAGAGAATACATTGCATGTATAAAAGGTCGAGGGATAGAACTACATGCTTGAAATGTTAATAATGAGACAAGGGATTGAATTTCATGTCTAAAAATGTAAATAAAAAGTGATAACAGATTAAACCGCATGTCTAAAATGTAAACAAAAGTGATAGGGACTAAATTGCATATTTAAACAGTAAGTAAAAAGAGATAAGGGGACTGAATCATATGTCTAAACTATAAATAAAAAGAGACAAGGGATTGAACTGCATGTCTAAAAAGCTGAGGAATCAAACTGCATGCTTGAAATGTTAATAAAGAGACAAAAGACTGAACCACATGTCTAAAAATGTAAATAAAAAGGGAAAGAGATTGAACCACATGTCTAAACTGAAAATAAAAAGAGATAAGGGACTAAACTATATATTTAAAATTGTAAGTAAAAAAAAGAAGATAAGGGACTAACTGCATACTTGAAATGTAAATAAAAAGAAGAAGGGATTGAACCACATGTTTAAACTATAAATAAAAAGTAGCAAGGAACTAAACCCCATGCCTAAACTATAAAAAAAAAAAGGACAAAGAATTGAATTGCATGTCTAAAAGGCCAAGAGACTGAACTACATGGCAAGAATGTAAATAAAGAAACATGGGGTTGAACGCAAGTCTAAACTGAAAATAAAAAGAGACAAGGAATTAAACCACATCTCTAAACGAAAAATAAAAAGAGACAAGGAATTAAACCACATCTCTAAACGAAAAATAAAAAGAGACAGGGACTAAAGCACTTGTCTTAAAGGCCAAAGGATAGAACCACACACCACATGTAAATAAAAAGACAAGGGACTAAACCACATGTTTAAAATGTAAATAAAAAGAGAGTGAAGGAATGGAATTGCATGTCTAATAGCAAGAAAGTAAATGAGCAAAAATAAATTATCTAAGTTGACAAGTTGGGTTTGATTTAACACCAAAAAAATAAATAGGCAAAAATAAATGAGTTGACTTGATAGAAGCTTGACCTAACTTGATTAGGTTTAATTTAATGGTAGAAAGTAAATAAGCAAAGATAAATTAACTAACTTGGCACAAACTTGACCCAAATTGATTGGGTTCAATTTAATAGTAGAAAAATAAATAAGCAAAAATAAATGACTTGACTTAACTTGACACAAGCTTGACCCAACTTGATTGGGTTCAATTTAAAGGTAGAAAATTAAATAAGCAAAAATAAATGACTTGATTTGACATAGGCTCGACCTAACTTGATTAGTTTCAATTTCATGCTAGAAAAGTAAATAAGCAAAAATAAATGACTTAGTTTGACGCAGGCTTGACTTAACTTGATTAGCTTCGATTTAACTACTGAAAAGTAAATAAGCAAAAATAAATAACTTAGCTTGACACAGGCTCCATGTAACTTGATTAAATTAAATTTAACAAATAAATAAATAAATAAACAAAAATAATTGCCCTTGCTTGACATAGGCTCAACCCAACTTGATTGGATTTGATTTAACAATAGGAGAAAAAAGATAGGATACAAAGAATGGATGATTTGATCAAATTCCTTTTTTTTTTTTTTCGTTAATTTTTTTAAAAGTAAGAAAATATTTACTCATCTAAAGAAATTGATATTTAATGAAATTTTCTAATGTTAGCTTTTGATTAAGACTAGATTGACAGAACGATTAATTTTGACTTTTAGCTTTGTATTAATGTGCATTTTGATTTTTATGATTTGAGGTTTATGTCAAATGTGACTTCCTTTAAGCAATGTTCAATCAATTTATGACTTTTAAAATATTAAAAAGATTGAATCAAAGGTTAAAATCCTAAAACAAAATTTTTATTCATAAATAGCCCGAGTTTGGGGCTTCAAAGAAACTTAAAGAAAATCACAAATTTTCCTAATTTAAGATTTCCAAAAATATATATATTTATTTTCTAAAGGATTAAATTTGTCCCATTTTGGGAATTTTTAAAATAGCTTGAAAAGAAATCAAAAGTTGTCCTAATTTGGGGTTTCAAAAATTACTTGAAAAGAAATTAAAAATTGCACAAGTTTGGAGTTTCCAAAATAACTTGAAAAGAAATCAAAAGCTGCTCAAGTTGGGGGTTTTTAATTTTTTTTAAAAAATACTCAAAAGTTCCCCTTTTTAGAATTTTTAAAATTTAGAAAAATGAAAAATTGTCCCAGTTTTTGTTTCTTGATTATTCTTATTGAGATTTTGAAATGTGTCATATGAAAGGTATTTTTTGAGTCATGTTTGGCCATTGTGAGGCCAAAATTTACCCTGGTTATATTTAATAAAATAAGTCTTAAAGAGGGCTTTAAAAACTTGTAACGTCACCTCGGTGCTGGGCTTGATTAGAAGGAAATGGAAAAAATGTTCAAAATTAATTATACCCTCATTACTTCTAGCACATAGCTTTAAACGATTGTATAACAGTATTCAATTATCAAGAATGGATCAAAAGGTTATAACATGATTCAGTATAGTATAAATGTAGCTTATGAAAGAAAGGATACGATGACTCAATATTTGAGATTGGATTTTGATGAGAATCTTAATTGAAGTACCATTGATCTTTTTTGTTTTAGAATGTTCACTTGTACTTTCTAGAACACTCTCTCTTGATTTGAATTGATCATTACCTTGAACACATGCCTTTGTTTTTTTTTTTTTTTGCCATTTCAAAGCTCATTTTTTTAGCATTTAACTTTTCTTTTATTTTTTTTATTTTTTCTTATAGGCATGTCTTTCTAGTCTCTTTTCTCGTAAATATTACTGTTGCATCTTTTATTCTTTTTTCTTTGACAAAATAGTTTAATAGATTTTTGTTTTTACCCAGGTTTCAAAAAAAAAAAAATTGGCTACAAATTTAAGCTCAAAAGGCTAGCAAGTAAAAAAGATGTTTGGATAATAAAAAAAATCCATTCATTGGCACTTGAATACTTAGCATAAAATATCTTTACGCACACTACTCTCACTTTGGTTAATAAGATTTCAATACTCCTTCAGGCTGAAAAGGGATAATTAGTGATAATTCTCCTTGATTTTAGGTGAAGACGAAGAACAACTTTTATGATTTGACTCAATTTGATTAAAAGTAACATTTTGGCATTGACTTTTCAAGGCCTTAAAAATTGTCATCATGCTCAAAATTTATCATTATCCTTAATTATTCCAAATTCTCAAAAAAGGTGTCCAATCTTTTTAGAAAATAAAAAAATTCACCATTTTATTTGGAAGATAGAAAAGGAATATAATAAAAACTGAAACCAAAACAATTGATGTAAGATGCAAAAAAGAAAATGATATTTTATTAAAATATGATGGAATTCAAACATTGAATAGTTTTGATTTTAAAATTGATAAAATGAAGTCCATATATGATTAAAAAAAAAAAACTAACTCAAAGAGATATCAAAGAATTAAACATTACTCAAAAGAAATACATTTGTGAATGGCTCGGATTGATTTATGATGGATTTTTAAATTAAAATTGTTATGGACTAGTTGGATTGTATTGACTCCTTTGCATGAGCAATTTTTCAAGAATTGGTAAAAGAAGAAAAGTGATAAGGATTTTTAAAAAAAATTTCTCTCTTTTTTTAGAAATATGATTTATTTTGAAAGCAAAGTAAACATTATGCATGACACTATGCAACCCTAAACCTTATTTTTTTTTTTTGTCCTTTTCAGCTCATATTTTTCACAAGAAATTATCTTTTAAAATTTTTATTCTCATTAATAAAATCTAATATCTGAAAAACAAAATAGAAATTTGACTAGTTGCAAGTGTTATATTCTTCCATGAAAAATTTTCATGTCATGATGAAGTCTTATGTTGTCTGAGTAGATAAACTTATTGATCAGGGATTTGAAACAAAATACAATACAATATTTGCTTTTTTTATTTTATTTTTTAATTTTTTTGTTGAAATGCACCTAAATGATTAACCTAAAAAATTTATCTTAATTCAAAAATCATATGAATGAAAATCAGGATATATGCAAATGGTATGTTACAAAAACCCAAGTAATTAATTAAAATGATGAATTGAAATAACATGCTATTATGACGGTTATGCTAATGATATGCTGTAAAAAATGATTTAAATGAAAAATAAAATGTGTTTAAATGATATGCTATGGAAACTTGAGTAATTGGAATGATGCATTGGAATAACATGTTGTTATGACAATTATGCTAATGATATGCTATGAAAAATGATGTGAATGAAAGTCAAAATGTATTTAAATGATATGCTCTAAAAAATTGAGTGATTAGAATGATATCTTGAAACTCACATGGTTATGAATCAGAATTATGATAATTATGCTAAAATAGAAATTTAGAAATAACATTAGAAATGATTATGTGATTGCAAAGGTGAAACATACATACATACATATAGACACACCCACACATATACATATCCATGATATTGGAATGATGAAGATGCTAGATAAAAAATTGAAGTAAAGGTAAAAGTGGTACATGGAAATTGTAATGATCATGGTATAACGATGATTATGTCAAAATTAAAAAAAAAATTAATGATATATATGCTTCTAGTATTTTATTTTAGTGGAACTCTAATGTTTTGAAAAGCACTATCTTAGAGGATTGGTTCTATTGGTAAGATTTCTATGCCTTATCTATCAGTGGATGGTTTTAAAGGTGGTTCTATAATTTTATGATAGGATAAACTACCTCTATACTAAAAGTATATAGATCCCACTCCATAGGCATGAATGGAAAAAAAAAAAATAAACACCTTCTCTTACACTTATTAAGTTGGCTACAATTTGAGTCAAAGCCTTCAAGAAAGCGATTAGGGATATCTTTCTTTGATGCCTTGCAATGTGACCCCACTAACTTATAGCTGCACACAAATTTAAGAATAAGGTCTAAAAGTGTGCGAGATAAAAGGTAAGTGCATCGTGTATGGGGGAGTCATGTCAAATTTTCATAAATATATCCAAGCAAGTCCATAATAAAAATAATAAGAATAATTAAAACAAAAAAAAAATATAAAACTAAGACTAAATAAAATATGTGAGAAATATTTACATAAAACAATATATTGCAATTAGAGGGATTATTCCATAATTATCTTTCTTTGGTTGGACTCTCTAACCATTTTCTAATGGAGTCGCCATACCGCCATACCGTCATGTGCTAGAAGGATGCGTGACACATACAACAATTATTTTAACAAATAAAATAAGAGTCACCATTAATTTTTTAAAGAAAATGAATAAAATCATATATATATTATGTCTTATTATTATATCAAGATAAAAAATAAAAATTTAAAATTGATAATAAATTGTCCAAAATTTTCTCAAAATACCAAATATAAGATTAATAGGACTTTTTACTTGAAAAAAGTATATGCAATCCTAATACATCCTATAGTTCATTTATAAAAGAATAAGAAAATCTAGTCTCCCTGGGACACTATTCTTAAATTTGAAGAGAATAGAGATTGCCATTACATAAAGTGATTGGATAGTCTACTATCTCATTATTAATCAAGGAGTCTAAGACATGATAACGTAACAATTATTTCTAAGATGCATGATCATAAATCAAATAAATCCAAACATATAAGTAAGAAAAAAATGAAATTAATAAATAAATCTCCAAATCATCTGCTTCCTATTGATAATTTGGACACAAACAATGAAATGTTTATCATAATGGACAAAAATATCTAAGACAAAAACTAGCATTTTAGTGTTTATAATAAAACAAGCTAAATGGCCCAATATAATGCAATAAGTAACCCAAATCAAAATCATGCTCTGCATATCAATACTATGATATAATAAATCATGCTTAGCTCATTAGTCATTACCAATAGCCAACGAGGTCGTCATATAATAAAATTCGTAAAATTCTTGATATAAATACTGTGACGCAATAACAAATAAATTAACAAGTGTTTTCAAATAATCACTGAATTTAAATGTAATCAGATGGGGACAAAACCATTAAAACAAACAAACAAACAAACAAACTATCTTAATAAAATACAATTTCAAGCTTCCCATCATCTAAATCTAACCAACTAGAAATGTCAGACTGCAACATGAAATTTAATTTGTTTGACAAGGTTGCATGGTATATAGATTGAATAATTGAAAAAGATCTAAGAAATAGAAAGCTATAAGCTATCTTGTACATGTGATATTAAATATTAAGGCAAAACGGATTTCTTTTTCTATTCTCATACATTTATAAGGCGATCCGAACTAAAAATAAATAAATAAATAAATAAGTATCATGTGAGAAAAAGAAAGGACCCCATATATATATATATATATATATATGTATGTATATATCAAAATTCACACTTCTCGGACGCCAACACACACCAAACAGACATTCAACACTAACAGAGCCTCTTCAATTGCCTTAGCTCTCCGACTTTTCTTTCTCTTTTCCTTGCAAAACAAATGAAAGAAATAGAGAATCACATAAAAAAAATCTGTTGTGACTCTCTCTTTTGTTTTTCCTTCTTTTCTCTAATTTTTTTCTCTATGATTTTATGGTGCCTGCTCTTTATGATTTTTTCTTGTCTTCTCTTTTAACACATTCTCTATTTATAATTGAAGAATGATCTATAAGTATCAATTATCTTCAACTTGTTTGTGAATCACTCCAACTAGTCAAACTAATTGATAAATAGATAACTAAAAAAATAGAAATAAAAATAAAAAATTATAATATACTTCTATATTTTTTTTTGTTAAAACAAAAAAAAATCTTTTTATATCTTATTTTAGTTAATAATGTAAAATATTGAGGATAATTAAAAACATAATATTAATTAATTAATTGGGGAAGCGTAAATCCTCTCTTTGATAATAATTAGTTTCAACTTTTGTTTCCTTTCTAAAAAAAAGTATAAAGTTAAGTGATAAATAGATAAAATAAAAAATAAATTAAAATTAAAATTAAAATTTACTTCTTTATGTATATATATATTTAAAAAATAATTTTTTTTTATCTTTTTTTTAGATTTAACCAACAATGCAAAATTCAAATGAAAGATAAATCCTAATGAAAATTTCTCTTCTATTTCTTTATGATTAAAGTTGTTGATAAGTCTCTTTTTCTTTTGTATCAATAAATGTAAAATAATGAGGATAAATAAAATAGATAAATAAATAATTTTTTAAAAAAGAAAAAAGATAAATAAAATTTTAAAATGTGAAAACAATGATAAATGATCAAATGGAAAGGAAAATAATAAATTCAAACAAGATTTAATGATGAATATCAAATGAAAGCAAAATTTTTATATTATCAATTTTCTTGTTTTTTTAATATTTGCAATGAAAATAAAAGAAAACTAACAAAACAAAAATAGGATTACTATCAATTTAAACAAATTTTCTTTTTCAAAGTGATAAAAAATGAAAAATAAAATATCATGCATAATTTTTTATGTTTATGTTTTCTTATTTTTTACTTTTCTATATTTTTTTAGATATTTTCAAATATATCTAAATAAAATACAGTGTTTACATATGTAGTTAGGGGTAAAATGATCCAAGAAATTGGATAAAACAACATGGCTAATGGTTATACTAAGTGGTTACATGGAAGGGGGTATAGTATTATTTGTGCAATCAATAATGGTAATGGCTCAAAAATGAGAGTTAGTACTATATTGGTGCTAGAGCAACTTGGATTATTGGTATAGAGGGGATACATAGAATGAGGTAGTCGCTCGAGTGGTGCGAGTGGATGGGGCGATAGTGAGTAGTGAGGGAGGTTGCTTCTAACTCTACAAAAAAAAAAAAAAAAAAAGGCAGCTTAGCGACCAAAAATTTTGGTCGCTGAAGCATGAATTTCGGTCACAAAGGTGTTTAGTGACCAAATAGCTACTGAAAAGACTAAAGCATGAATTTCGATCACAAAGGTGTTTAGCGACCAAATAGCCACTGAAAAGAAGGAGTGGCTAAACACCCAGTCATAGTATATTCAGAGATCGAACCTAATTTAGTGGCAGAACTTAGCAACTGAAATACATAGTGATAAGTTTGGTAGCTGAACAACTCCAAGTTTGGTCGACATTTAATTATTTGCCACTGAATTTTTCGGTTGCAATTTAGTCAATGTGTAGTTGCCACTGAATATTTGGTCACAATTTCGGTGGCTGCAGGTGACTAATGTGGAAGAATTGGCCATCATATATTTGGTGACAGTCTAATTGCTGAGTGGTTAAAAATTTGGTGACTGAAATTTTCAGTCACTAATTTGATCGCAAAGTCATTAAAATCTAAAAAAAAAATTTGGTCACAAATTCGGTCTCTAACAAGTGAATAGTTATTGCAACCACTTTATTTAGTGATTATTTCGGTCACTGATACCTAATTGTCATATAAAAGTGCTACAAATCCAATTCAATACTATCCAATATAATTTAAAACCCATTCAATTCTAGTGTATAACAAAATCAATTAATTAAACATCAAAAGTAAATTTAATGCATAAAAAATATCGTTCGAGTTGCCCCTTTGAAAGGTTTGTTTATATCGTTCCTGCTCACAGAATTTGCAATATATCCTCTGCTCATCATTTTTGTAATACAACATGCAATCATTGGGGGAAACAATTAATCTTTACACATCCCAACCCTAATTGTGACACATTCTTCTACTCATGATAAAGATTACATGGCATATGACTTTCACTCAGCATTGCATTGCCCATACCCTTGACCATCTGATTGAAACAACCTTTTGACATATTATAATTTGACTTTAAACTCAGAGCCCACAAAAACATTGACACTTCTGAGAAAGACTCGCATCCCTCCTACAATGGTGCTTGTGCAGAAGCTAACATGTCATAAAATCTTGAGCATCAGGATTCGGATCCTCTTCCAAATTTTGATTCACTGCCTGACCATCATCTTCTAAGTAAGCACCCATTTCAGGCCCAGCTGTATCCAATACCA
>JANHAO010010781.1:0-17451 GCA_026873985.1 Saraca asoca | reverse complement strand
GAGATAGGGGCAAGATCCAAAGTTATTTCCGCATTATAAACTGTTCACCACGTTTTTATCTACTGCCTTTGTGGGACCTCACAATGTCCATTAAAACCAGGTGGCTTATTCATAAAAGGCCATTCAGGCAATAATGTGAAGTTAGAATCCATTTTCTTTAAAAAAAATAAAGAGTATTAAGAGCCAAAGCTCAGATACCAACTAAAGGTTTAAAAAATATAGATCTTGCCCTTTTTACATTTGTAAATTGTATACTCTTTATGCTTGAGAGATTGGATTCTTGTTGCATAAGGTTTTCCAATAAAGTTTCTATTGAAAGATAAAGAGTATATTGAAGTTGTTGATATTGCTATGAATTCAATTTGCTATTGACCAAGTTAAACAGTTTAATAGTTAACATAATTACTATAACTTTAAGAATGCAGCAAATCAAAATTTAGAAAAGCACTTAGATTAAAATTGTATTAGAATTCTAGAATATTAGAATGCAATAATGAAGCCAAATAGCAAAATTCAAAAATGTAGAAAAGATAAACAAGAAACAGTAGGATTTTAAAGTGGTTTAACTTCACTTGAAATTGTAGATGAAGTCTACATCCATTAGATCAATCCTTAACTAGGTAATTTTTTTTATTACTTCAACAACATTTTAACTGGGCTCCTAAGCAGCTAGTTTACAATAAGATTTATACTGGGTTCTTGTAATACCTATAGATACACTAACAATATACCTTCAGCTTAATTGTAATTAACCTTACAACTAATAAAAGATGCAAGGGAAGATTAACCTTTTCCTTGTATTTCTAGTTCCTGATCAACCTTAAAACCTAAAAAAACAAACAAGAAATCAGTAAAAGAAAACAATACCAAAATTGAAATGAATATCTCAAGTAACTAACTGTGTAATCTTTACAAAAATTGATCCAAGCTGTTTTATCAATTTAATCTTGAGAGGCAGATTTAGATCAAATAAAGCACAAGAACTTTCTCTATTTTTCACACTCAAAGTGATAGAAAACGAACATGATAAACTATGTTGAAATGAGAGTGAGAGGGCATTTATAGTTGTTGTAATCAACACTTCAAAATAACTGATTTTTAGTCTTTGAATCGATTTGTGAATCAATTCGTAATGGTTATAACTAACTAATAACTGGCTAATCGATTTGTAGATTGATTCAACTTGTGAAAATCATGAAGAAATTCATAACCGAGTCGGTGCATGAATCGATTAACCCTCTGTGTAAAAAGATTTATAAATTGATTGCCTAATTGATTCAAAATGTTTCCAAATATTTTGGTAAAAACATTTTCAAAAGCTTTTTTTCTAGAATCAATTTGAGTAGAATTAAAAAATTTCTACTATGAATCAATTCTTGAATTGAATCACACATTGAAAAGTAGTTTTTTTAAAAAATTTCATTTGTGAAAAGCTATTTGAAAGCATGGTTAAAAAGTATTTGTTTTCATCTCATTTCATTTGATTTATTTCTACCTCTGATTAGCTATTTTAGAAAATTATTGGATAAAAAACTAATTAGATTATACTTACAAAGATCCTACATAAATCAATAAACCCTAAGACCAGGTTAGATCTTTTGATATCTTGAATGTCACTTGATTAGCTATATATCTGTAAAATAAACAAATACTCAAAAGCATATGGTTAGATCGTGACATCAAATAAAATTGTTTTTCAACTTCAAAATTGAAGAATATATGCTAGCTACTCTAACACTTATTAACATTCACAAAACTTCATACATGATGAAATTACAGTCAATAGATGTCCTTTGGTTAACTTATCCTATGAATTAGGACAATATTGAAGTATAATGTATAATATATAAGATTCCTATGATGTCTTTGATGAAAGGACCAACTTTATGCCATTTCAATGGAAGAAGTCCAACTTGACTTATTTATATAGGAATTCTTAAATGGTGACACTAATAAGCACCTACATATATGCACTAGTGTCACCACACTTATGCCCATGAAATAGGTCATCCTCCCCTTCTAGCATGCATCATATGTATTAGTCTATCCGAGTTATTAGTATCCTTTTTTAATAACTCTATGACTAGATGCATTTAAGATCTAGGCTTGTATGGAATATTTTTCATGATCGCCATCTCTAAGCATGACCATATTCCATGAGCCATCTTGATCTTTATCACATCCCAAAATATTGAAACCTTTTTCTGAAAATCATATCCATAACTTGGGATCCATTTCTAAGGGAATCACGTACTAAAGCATATTAAATCATATCCATAATATTGAAACCTACTAAAGCATATTAAGGGAATCATGTACCTGATTTCAAACATATACAATCTGTAAAGCATCTCCTAAAAATATTAATGAATAGGGTGAACACAACCTAAGTATTCAATGAGTAGAAAAAGCTCACCCATCTTTAGGTTGAAAATGTTTTACTCATAAATGTAAGTATAAATCATATAACATAGATATATAGTATATGGAAAAATATGAATATTAATATATTTCATAGAAAACACATTCATCTCACATTATCCTTTTAACTAATTTCCTTATTCTTAATGGCTATTCTTGATCTTGCTGATACTATCATACTATCATATTTGTGTACTTACTCATGGAACTATCTTGCAAAGTTCTATCATATTGTTAATCTTGTAAGACCTATAAACAAATTACAATGCCATTTGGTGATTACTAGAAGAGCAATGTCTATTGATAACTAATATATCCTTCACGACATTATCAAAATTTTTGGACAATTTTGAGTTTGTCCCTTATAACACTTGGCAATGGATTGCCTGTGGTCAAGTGTTATAATTTTTAAAATAATAGAATTATACAACAAAAAGAGCTAGAGGGTAGAATTTCCATTCACCTGATCAAAGGAAATCTCTGGGACCTACAACACATGAGTCTATCTCTAGTATTGATTTTGACCTTTAGTCTTTAGCCTAGATCTATTGTCATAATCATTACAACCTAAAAGATATAAATAATTAAATTTTTAATAAAACATAGAGATAAGATAAAAAAAGAATCAAATTTGCATTTGATTTGATCATTTTACCTCATATTCAAGTTTTCAGATCAGGTGTGTTTGGGACTTTTTCCAGATAGGGTTTTAACTTTGATCAACGGCCTGATTACACTAGGATTTTGTCATCTCAAATTTATGCCTTAGATTTTGTTTGACCTAACACCAACTAGTTGACCACTTTTAACAACTGGTCATCCTTCCAGGCCTATGTTTGAGTCCAGCCAGATTAACCCTGGGGGTGCTACATCTTTGGACTTTATCAAAAGGAAACAATAATAATTAGATGATTGAAAAAGAAAAATAATTTCTATTTTATCAAAAATTGATCAAAAGAAAATGTTACAAGTGTCCTACTACATCATATGTAAGAAGATTATAAAGCACACAACTTTAACAAGAAAAAGGAGTCATGTCATATTATAGCAAGATCTAAGAGTATCTCCTACTCTTCAAAAATCTACAAATAATTTCATTGTATAGGAATTAGTTTCCCTAGGGTATATAACCACTAGTGATGTGTTTCCTGATGTCTTTTATTAAACCCATTATAAGGGATACTTTTAGTAAACATGTAAAGGGTTTAGGTTTGGTGGGCATTTAATATACTAATGTGTGTTATACTTTATTTTTGGAAAAAAAATAATTTTCCTATCATTTATTGACTTATAATGTAGGTTAATTAGGTGTATATATTTATTATAACTAGGCTTAGATTTTCCCTCTCACACAAGAAATCTACCCTAACGCTTGAGAAACGAGTGGGATGAGACTTAAACAATCATCAAGTACCATTTGTAGGAGATCTCCTTGTTGCCTAGATGGCAAGTGAAGGTTTATGGTAAAAATCATGTCACCTTAGTTGTGAGCTAAAATGAGATTCAAAGAGTTAAGCATAAAGGATGTTCACACCCCTATATAGCCTATATGAAGCTCGATTTGAAACTTTATGTTTCAAACTAGTCGTTTTGTGATGATTAGTCTAATTTTTTATGATGTAATATTATATAATGACATGCCCTAAGTGAAATTTCCACCATAACATACATTTCATACTATATGTGTTGTAAGATACCTACATTAGGGAGTGACTGAATGGGTTCCTTCTTCATCACTATGTGAGCCTTGTAGGACTTGTGAGTGTCTCACATTCATACCCTTTAGGATTAGGACCTATGTTATGAATTTAAGGTTAGGTGTTGCTACTTTAGCATGGCCCCAAGGGTTAGCAATCATGTAGTTCAATGGAATATGTTTGAGAAAGCAACTTAAACTTAATGAATTGACATGAGTATTTAAGGAAAGATCATTCAAATCTTACACCTATGGGTTTGTGGCTTATTTCACGTGAAGTTACATAAACTTATGTAGTTGGTGTAACCATGAGCATAAATGACATAGATTTTTATTTTTTGCATGGCTCTATATTCAAGAAGGACTAGAGATGCAAAAATTTAGTGTAAATAGATGATTTAGAGCATACAGAGACATAAAAGTGTCATGCTAGTAAGATAGTAACTTTGAGTAATGTCATGCTAGTGAGATAATGACTTAATATATCATTTACTTGTTGATACCTTTCTTGTGTGATCACACATTCCATTTCTCATATGATTGAGAGGATAAATTATACAATCAAATGTGTAGATTGCACACACACATGATGGACCGCCTAGACAACCATCAAACTTTGCTTAAGTCAATGGATGAACACATTACACTTCTAGCACTTAATAATCGATCTCACTCCTCCTAGTTTAATGATCGTTTTAACTTCATTGAAACTTTATTGCACAAAATCTCATAGCAGATGTAGCAATGTGAAGAAGAAGCTGAATTACAAGGAATGGACCTCCAAGAAGACCTTCCACCTACTTGAGTATGTTGTATTAATGGATGTTCTATATCCCATAGTCTCATTTCCCTTATTTTATGGTTCTTTTGATGTTTTGGATTCTGTATTTTGCTTTCCAGATTTTACTATTATATTTTGTTTGGATTCTGGTTACTTTTGTTATCCTTATATACACTCTGAATTTTATCCTATATTCTAATATTTGGATTATGCATTCTATTATATTTTAGTGATTATGGTTATGGTATAAATATTATGTATGATTCATTTTTTTTTACTTCACTCTTTATTGATGCATTATTTCTTTTTGATATGCCAAAAGGGGAAGTAAGAAAGATGAGATTTTAGTACTCAATTCTTGAGAAATTTTGACTCTTATCTAAAATTGTTTTTCAGCATCAAAAAAGGGAAAATTGTTAGCTTTGCTATCATACTTTCTTCAGTTATGATGTTGAAAAACAATTTTGATCAATATCGCAAACTAATCATATGCTTAGTGTTTGTTGATTAATTGCAAGATCAAAGTTAACCAAATGCTATTCAAGAGATCTGCCTTTAGATATAGGAATTTTGTTGTGTTAAATAGGATTTTTTATAAGTGTGATCGAATTCATATTGATCCAAACCAGCCTTTTAAATTAGTTAAGTTGAGGTAGTAATAAATCACTTGAAATGAGTTGAAATTAAAAGTTTTCTAATAAACTTTTCAA
The DNA here is from genome assembly GCA_026873985.1 of Saraca asoca. Classification (NCBI taxonomy): domain Eukaryota; kingdom Viridiplantae; phylum Streptophyta; class Magnoliopsida; order Fabales; family Fabaceae; genus Saraca; species Saraca asoca. The sequence goes on along the minus strand of JANHAO010010781.1, from coordinate 11,843 downwards.
ATGCATTTTCACAAATGCAATTTTTATAAAAACTATTTTTCATTATGTGAATCGATTCATGAATCAATTTATACTAAAAATCATGTGAAAATGAACATGAATCGATTCATGAAGAGTTGTTTTGAAAATTTTTTTCACCAAAGGATAGCAATTTTCGTAAATTAATTAGGTAATTGATTCATGACCTCTTTACATGATAGTATCAATTGATTCACAGATCAATTTAGTCAAGAAGTTTTTTATGATATTCATAGGCGAATCGATTCATAAGTTGGTAATCGCTCTAAACTGATTCATAGTCTGAAAGTTAGTTATTTTAAATGTTAGTTGCCACGCTATAAATATAAGCTAGTCTCATTTCAAACATATCTTTTATTACAAAAAAAATGAGAGAATACAAAGCCAAACGTAGATCTATATCTACCTCATCTATTTTCATCAAATCAAATCATTCTTGGATCAAGTTGAAGGAAATCACACATTAGATAATAGAGATCCATATCTCAATTCAAGTTTGTTTTTTCTATCTTGAGATCTTGTTTCAATTTTTGATTTCTAAGGTTTAGAAATCTGAGATATAAAGGGAGATATTGATCTTCCCTTCGCATCTTCTTAATTTCTGAGGTTGACCAGGTACAGAGAATTTTTGTATCTAAACTGGTTCTCAAGAGCCCAGTGAATTCTTGTGTGATTTGTAATAAAATTAGGACTATCCGATTGAGGATTTGGTCAAGTAGACATACACTTCAATTGCGGTTTTGATTAAAGTGGAATTACTTTAAAAATCCTACTATGTTCTTTATTTTACTACACTAACTTTTCATTTGCACATATTCTATTTGATTAATTATTCTTGCAATCCAAATTACTCTTTAATTAGTGATAACAATTGATTCTTAATTATCAATTCAAGTAATTATATCTATTAAAGTCAACTCTGATAATTTTCTTTTAAATTCTAAAAGAGGATTCAAGACTTCTACTTAAATCTAACTAGAATCCAAACCAATAGGTTTCCCAAAGTATATGTTGCAAAGAAGTTTTATAGGATATGCATAATAAATTTTAATGTGTTTCTAGTTAATCTCAGGGTTAGCATAATAACTTAAACTAATTTTATTTTATAGCCAACAGATGCAAGAAGTGGACATACCACATAAACAAGGCTCTTCCTCCGCTAGTCATGAGATACCACCCTGATTTCTACATTCCGATTGTTGTCACATTTTGTTTAAACTCAAAAATTTGAATATTTGACTAATGAAAGTTTAAAGTCTTATTATTAATATGAAATTTGTATTCAGATTCATTTATATTAAAATGAATGAATTTATTGTAAATTATTCTTATAGCATATTAACAAATACAGGAAAAATTAGGGTAGAGAAACAAATTTGAAAATTGATTGTAATGATGCTTTTAAAAAAAATTCTGGAAACCCCCCACAAAATGCAATGAAAACTACCGCAAAAGCAAATTTTTTTTTAAAAAAATCTGGAAAATAACCACTAAATGTAATGAAAACTATTGCAAAAAGTAATTTAAAAAAAACTATAAAACCATCGCTAAATGCAACGAAAACCGCTACAAAAAGCAAATTTTAAAAAATCATGAAAAATTGTCATTAACAACATCAAAAATTGCTAGGAAATTTATTTTTTTCAATTTAAAGGATTACCGCCACTAAATACATTGAAAAACCGTCGTTAAAATATATTTTTTTCATTTTAATGAAAACCGCCACTAACTACCTTACAAAACTACCACAAAAATAATTTTTTAATAAAAAAATTATAACCAAAATCATCACTAAATACTAATAAACCACCGCTATGCTTATTTTTTCAATGGTTTGCAAAAATTGCTACTAAATAGTTCTCGATCCATATATCTATGTCGATTGTAGAAATTGTTGCGAAGCATATTAGTGGCAGCTTTACCAAAAAAAATCACTACTAAAGATAATTTTTTATTTTGTAGTAACTATTGAATTCCAACTAACTATCATATTCTTCTTGTATGCAAAATTTTAAAAAATTTGAAGAATGATAGGCATATAATTAAAGTGTTGTAACTTTCTTATATTTCACAAGTATATTTTACATTAAATTTAAAAGTTATTGAAGATTAGTAAATAATTTCATGTTGATATAAAATTTTGTGAGAAAGATCTACATGATTGGTATTTTAAATTCAAAAGTTGATTTTGTGACAAACTTACTCCATAAAAAGTTATGCAATGGTGTAAGTATAAATTCAGTTAACACCGGTGTACCTAGTCTATTATTATATAATGTTGAGAAAAATACACTTTACACCCTTGGAATTTCATTGAGTGACAAATTACTTTTCTAAACTTTAAAAACCTACAAATTATATTTTTAAACTTTAAAAAAGTTACAAGTTATTCCCATAAAAGTTAAAAAAAAAATAAAACTATGAACATGTTATTTTTTTTAACTAATTTTAACTCTAAACTAGTAAATGAGTTATATTTTGTTGAGAAACTTGTTTCCTTGCCTATAAGGCATGAAATTCGAATTAAATATGTTATTTTATGATAAAAATATTAGTTTTATAATCTAAGTTTGAAGAATGATTAGAACCAATAATACATTTAGTATAGACTCTACAATGTATATGCAATATTTTTATTAATTTATTATTAAATACAATAGCCAAATTAACTTTTCGACAGTTTTCTTCAAACTTTAAAAGGTAATTTGTAATTTTTTTAAAGTTTAAGATATAATTCGTAGGATTTTAAAGTTTAAAAGAGGAAATTGTGACTTAGTAAAACTTTAAGGTATGAAGTGTATTTTTCTCTATAATGTTTTAGAGCGTTTCAATTTAAGAAAAAAAAACGTTTGATCATTTTTATCCAGTTGGTGCTTACGGCTCACCGCTAATCTAAATCTAAAGCATAGTTAGTCTTCCAAACTATAAGCTTTAATCTTTGAAAGGTTTAATCAATCTACACTTCGTGGTCGCTGTGTAGCTATTATGGAGAAATTCTTAGAAGTGAATTACAAACTAAAAGGTACGTTGATTAGCCAACAACCATTAGATTCATGAGATGTCAGAGACCGACTCTACTGTGAGTTCCATAGCTCCGTTTGTGAGAAATTTCTCCGTCAAGCTATCTGCTCCTGTGGTTTGGAATCAATCTCAAGTAGTCATTTTTCAACAGAATTCAGCTGATTTAGTATTTTCTCAGTCTGCATGTCCTTTTTCTGGTTTAGTTGGTTGCTTAAAGATTTTAAGTTTAATGTCATAGTTTGCATGTCCGTAGTTTTAATTCCTACTGCTGTCTTTGACTCTGTCTTTAGTTGCTTTCTCTGTTTGGGTCTTGTCATTTTCAACACTTGAAATATAGTCTATGGCTGATTCTCATCCACAAAGAGAGATGGGTTGCACAAACAATAGTTCATCTGATGAAAATGACTACTTTGGACCTTGTCAGGCTATGTTTTGCATGTGGCCGTATTGGCCGCGTTGATTAGGAATGTACCTGGAATCCGGAGCAAATTGCAGCAGCCCATAGGAACCAAAGTAAAAGAATTCGGATGATGTTTAATGTTGCTTATGGGGTGTATTTGGGTCGCTGGTTCTTTGGGATGGAGGCTAATTAAGAAAAAAACACTCAACTTCAGCTATCTAATTGGAGCAAGACTACTTTTGGTAACATAAAGAAAAAAAAATTATGCAATTACAAGAGGCATTATAGTGTCTACAGGGATCCTTTCACCCAGATGTGTTAGGTAAAGAAAGAGAACTTAGACATGAATTGGAGTTTCTATTACAACGTAAGGAGACAAAATGGGCCCAAAAGGCATAAGAACTCTGGTTGATTCAAGGTGATTGGAATACCGATTATTTTCACACAGTGGTGAACCATCAGCGCCAAATCAGAAAAAATAGTTCCTTTGATGATTCTAATTGGACATATGATCCACAACAAATTGATCACATGGCCAGGCAATTCTTTTATTCTCTTTATCCTCATATTCAACTGCAAAATTGGGATATTCCTACTTTATCAGAACAACAATGCCAGGACCTAATAAGGCCCTTCACAAATGAAGATATTGAGCATGTAGTCTTCTCACTTCCAGCAGACAATGTCCCAGGCCCAGATGGCATGACAGCTCGTTTCTTCCAGAAATCTTGGTCAATTGTAAAGAATGACTTATGTCAAATGGTTAAATCATTTCTTCAAAGAGGATTTCTATTGACGGCGGAATTTAGTTTAGTCCAAATCCAGTCAACCAAAAGAGTTCTAAGGACTCAAACTACAATCCGATTGTATAGATGAAGACTAAAGGGACGGAGGGGAAGAGTAGGAACAACACAGAAGGATTTTTAACGTGGTGCAGCTAAAATCGGGCAGCACCAGTCCCTACATCCACAGTACTATTTTATTGCTTTGGTGAAATTTCTACAGAGTTTCCAGTATATGAATTCAGAATGCTTTACAGTAATCTCCCTCCTCTTATTTATAGAGGTTGGGAGGTTACAAGTGTAATTTTACAAGTTGTAATTTTGTTACATCAAAATAAATGTACAAGACGGCCTATACTACTGCAAAATGGTTTCTGCAGGTTACTTTCTGTGGATGGGCCCTACATGCTGCTTCTTGTAGATTGACCCCACAAGCTTGGTCTGAAAGGGTGCCTACTTTTGGTATTCCCTTGACAAGCCTTTTGCTGGGCGAGATGTTGTATTCCACAAGCTAGGACTCTTGATCTAGGGTCGTGTTGGCCTTTGATCAGTGAGATCAAACTCATGGGCCCGCCTCTGGCAATGCGAGCTCATGCAAGGTGAACTGTTGGCCCACACAAGCCTGGCTCATTCCTTAACAAGCTGGGCCTTCTAACTTGTCTCATGCTCTTGTAGCTAGTGATCTGGTGAGCTTGACTCTATTCCTAATTAGACTTATCTACTGTTGGGCCTTTGCTAGCCCATTTTGTGCAGTACTAGAAAATGCTTATAACATAAGCCCCACAGCTCTCAGCTTGCTTTATAAGCTAGGAGTTCTAGTTTGCTGGCAAAGGCTTCATTTGTGGATTGTCATGTAGTCAAAGTCTTTAAATTCAACCTATCATTTCATCTACTCCAGGCCATACCTCTTACTATACGTGTTTCATACCCATTGGTGTGTGTACCTTGTTTTCTTCCAAGGCATTTAATGAAAGAGGGGTTGGGACTTCTTCTAGACTCTTCAGTAAGGCCAGGCTAGTCTTATTTAAGACATAAGAAGTCTTTCTTCCTTCTTCATTGAGTGAATTGATGGATGCCTTAGATAAGCTCCTTATATTTTTTATGGTGTGCCCTTCTGATGAGGTGTGTATGGTCTACCACATAGGAAGTCTTTGTGGGCAATCCTTCTTCAAGGATTTTGACATCTTGCATAGATCTTGGATTATTTCCTCACGGTTATGCCATAAGGTTTAGCCTTCCTAGTTGGTTTCCCCTACTTCTCAAACCTAGGGGGATAGGTGTGCTGGAAAGGAGCCTTTCGCTGAGGAGGATGATAAGAAGAAGATTAAGGAGGAAACAATCTGCCTTTTTTGATACTTAGTAGCCGTGGGCTTGCTTTGATTTGTATTTTGAATCTTCTGATGTGAATGTACCTCATTAAGTGAGGCTTTTAATGAATGCATTTTTTTCATGTTGTGTTTGAATATTCTGCATGTCATAAATGATAAAGTAAACTTCTGTAAATCATAGTAAAATGAGATGTTAGATGACCAATCGATCATACTTCCTGATAAACAATGAGTTTAAGCATCAGAATGTCTTAACGATGAGTAATGTATATAGGTGGTTGCATGAGAACTACGCCTAGTAGAAAATCACATACGAGTGGTGAATGATAGGTTGCATGAGAGCTGTGAGTAATAGGTCACATGAGAGCTATGAGTAATGCAGCACATGAATTTTGTGCTTGAGGGATTTGGTTGTACATGGGCAATGCATGTATACGGTGCTTAAGAAAATGGACATATACATGACCAGTAGGAGGTTGCATGCACATGGTGCATAAGAAAGTTGGTCATGTGCACACTAAATATAGGATCGCATGCATATGGTGCCTAAGAAAGTTGGTCACATGCACAAGTTGGAGGTCGCATGCATATGGTGTCTAAGAAAGTTGGTCGTATGCATGACGAGGTCGCATGCACATGGTGCTTGAGAAAGTTAGTCATGTGTATGGCAAGGTAGCATGCATATGGTGCCTAAGAAAGTTAGTCATATGCACGCTAAATCACATTAGGATGGTGCTGTGAAGTAGGTCGCTCTAATGCAATAATGTTAAGTTAGCCATACTAATATGGTGTCGAAGAGTAGGTCGCATTAGTGAGATGCCAATTTAACCTGAAACTTAAAAGGATACAGTCACAAGCTGGAAAAAGGGGAGCTTGCATCTTAGGGGCTAGCTATCGAACTATCATTTTGCTGAGAATTTGCTCAAAGGCTATTTATACATAAAATTTGGGCTGTTTCTACATGCTTCATTACAGGATCAAAATATGGTCCTCACTATGGACGTCTGCCCTTGCTCAGGATTCTACTGAGGTTGAGAAGGCTGTTGTTTTGTAGGCCGCACCACGTAATCCTATAAGTGACCCTCTTAATTAGATCTTCAATCACATCTCTGAGAGCTTGGCAATCCGAGGTGTTATGCCCAACTTCATTGTGGTAGGCACAAAATTTGTTAGTGTTTCTATTCACACAAGGAGTCCTTAAGGGGTTGGGAGTCCCAAAGTCTTCTTTACTCTTTTTGATCATAAATATCCTATCTGGAGTGTCCGATAGGATGCTATAGTGATCATGGCAACCTAGATGCTGAGGATGCTCAGTTCTTACTTTCTTCATGAGTTGGATGTTAGAGTCAGCTTTTTGGCTATTGTCTTTCCTCTTTTTGCTTAGAGGGCAGCTATTCTTCTCATCCTTGTGCTTGGACTCCTTCATGCCAAAGGTCTCCTCCTACCTGATTTGTTTGGTAGCTCAATCATAAAATTCAGTTAGATCTCTTACTAGGGACTTGTATAGACTTTTAGATAGCTTTTTGTCTTTGTGGAGTCCCATAGAAATCTTTGCCAAAATGGTTTCTTCGGAGGGATTTTCTACTGAATTGGCTTCAAGTCAAAACCTGGTAATGTAATCCTTCAGCAACTCATGCTTACGCTAAAAGATCATCACAAGGTGATAGGGGGCACAAGCTATCTCTTCAACGCTCGATCCTGGCTGAGAAACTTTTGCTAACATTCTTCCTAACTACATATAAAGCGAGCTGGAAGGCTTATGAACCATGCCTGAGGTACACCCTCTAAAGTTGCTGGCAAAACTCAACATTTAACTAGATGATCAATCATTTACAAATCCATCTGAACATCAAATGTGTCTAGATGGTCATAAGGATCAGTGTCCCCATTGTATGGTGGAATTGCAGGAACCTTAAGCTTGAGAGGGAGGGGCTGAGTCTTGATTTCTTTGGAAAATGTTGACCTATCCTTGCTACAATCTTGATCACCTTGAGCTCGAGGTTAGCCACTTTATTCTTTGAAGCAATTCTTCCATTGTTGGACCTTGCATCTTGGATTGCTAACTAGAAGGTTACCAATTCCTTTATCTTTCCTGGTCATGGGGGCAGCAACTTGAGGTTTGTTCTTGGTTGACTCTATTGAACACCCAGCTGCTTGCTACTAGGGCACATTTCTAGCCATAACAACCTTAGCCTACCTATGCACACCCAAAGCTTGTGCTTGTGCTAGCACTATGACTGCTCTAATCAACTCTCCCATCATATTTTTCGGTCTCTCCTAGCACTGATGCTAGGTTTGTGCTCCATCAATCCCATTGACAATAGCAATAGATTGGAAAGAGCCAACTGGGGGCAAGCTAGCAACAACACCTATGACAGGAGTAGTGGAGGAGTTTGTAGTAGACATAAGACCTTCCAGTCGATCAACCAAAGCATTTGAAGCTTTGGTGGCTCTTCATCTTGCCATTGGAGCTATATGAGAAATCAACCAAAAAAAATATGAGTCCCCACAGACAGTGCTAAAATGTTGATGGTAGAATTTGGTTTGATCCAAACTAGCCAACCAAATGAGTTCTAAGGACTCAAAATACAATCTGATTGTACAGATGAAGAATGAAGGGATGGAGGGGAAGAATAGCAACAACACAACAAGATTTTTAACATGGTGCAGCTAAAATTGGGCAGCATTGGTCCCTATGTCCATGACATTGCTTTATTGCTCTAGTGAAATTTCTACAAAGTTTCCAGTATATGAATTCAAAATGCTTTACAATGATCTCCCTCCTCTATTTATAGAAGTTGGGAGGTTACAAATGTAATTTTACAAGTTGAAATTCTATTACATCAAAATAAATGTACAAGACGGCCTAGACTACTACAAAATGATTTCTGTAGGTTGCTTTCTATGGATAGGCCCTACATGTTGCTTCTTGCAGACTGGCCCTACAAACTTAGTCTAAAAGGGTGCCTACTTCTACTATTCCCTTGACAAGCCCTTTGCTGGGTGAGATGTTGCATTCCATGAGCTAGGACTCACAATTCGATCAGCAAAATCTAACTCGTGAGCTCACTTCTGACAATGCGAGCTCGTATAAGGTGAATTGTTGGCCTATGCAAGCCAAAGCTTATTCCTTAGCAAGCTGGGGCTACTAACTTATCACGTGCTCTGGTAGCTAGCAATTTGATGAGCTTGACTCTATTCCCAATTAGACTTATTTGTTCGTTGTTGGCCTTCAATCAGCAAGATCAAACTCACGAGCTCACTTCTAGCAATGCGAGCTCATGTAAGGTGAACTATTGGCCTAAGCAAGCCAAAGCTCATTCCTTAGCAAGCTGGGGCTACTAACTTGTCACGTGCTCTTGTAGCTAGCAATCTAATGAGCTTGACTCTATTCCCAATTAGACTTTTCTGTTCACTGTTGGCCTTCGGTCAGTGAAATCGAACTCGCGGCCTCGCCTCTGGCATTGCGAGCTTGTGTAAGGTGAACTATTGGCCTATGCAAACCAAAGCTCATTCCTTAGCAAGCTGGGGCTACTAACTTGTCACGTGCTCTTATAGCTAGCAATTTGATGAGCTTGACTCTGTTCCTAATTAGACCTATCTATTGCTAGGCCTTTGCTAGCCCATTTTGCGTAGTACCAGAAAATGCCGATAATAATTTCTTTTAAAGGAATTAAATCATGTTGGAATTTTTCTATGTGGACTACCATAGTTTAATTAAATCATATATTATTGCATTAAATAAATATTACAACAACTAATTATTATGGGTCAATTAATTATATGATCAAATTATTGGACTTGTAATGACACCTAGGCCATTGATGGATTTTAGTGGTGTGAGCCTTATCACTAGGTCAATGATGATGGGTTAGTTGGCTTAGTATGATTACAATAAAGCAGGTCTTTACTTATACCCTAATAGAGCTGTAGTTGCCCCATTAAGACTATAGATATAGTTTTCTTCTCCCTTTTCTCTATTAGGGTTATAAAGACTGCCTTGCTATCATGGATTCTCATGTAAAGTTAGGTATGATTTCATTACAATTAAATAAATTTATATGTACAAATCTAATGTATTGTAACATGATCAAATCATGAATTGGTATCAAAGCCAAATATTTCCTTTCATGTTGCAAGACTCAAATTTATGCAATTTTTTGTTTAATGATTTTATGTAATTAAATTGTTAAAAATCCATAATATATGATGAGAAAAAAATTATGGGTTAAACATTAAAAAATTTTCTGCCTTTTTTGTATTGTTTAATTGCATAAATTGTTTATGAACTTTATGAATTTTGAGATAGAATCACAAATTGAATTAATTTAGTTTTTTCAAAAAAGAGTTTGATTTTTTAAATTTGAATAATTTAAAGGGATATTTTACAAACCAATTTATGATTTGATCTCAAGAGTATGTGATGTGCAAAACAGAAAAATCTTTTTAAATAAATACTATTCAAAACTAATTTTTTTTAAATTCAATTTTTTGTTATTGAAAGATTGTTTTGTCAAAATTCATCCTAATTATTGGAGATTTATTCAAATTGATTCATGATTCTATACTAGAATAATTAGACAAAAAAAGTTCTCAATCAAATTCCAAAAATTTGAACACAAGTAGAATCAATTTAAAGAATTCTCCATTCAAATAACCTATAGGTGGTTTAGTATTTTTCCTATTAAAATTGCATTAATATTTTTTCCATGATTTTGTGAAATTGATAAGACAATTAATTTTAGATGAATTTGAGAAAAGAAACCCACACAAAAACTATTTAAAATATGGTTGAATTGAATGATTTTTCAAAGTGGGTTGCGTTTGATTACATAATTTGTCACTCATGCCAATGATGTGTGGGGGCCACACACCATCACAGAAGTGGTGGATGATGAAAAAAAAATTATACCATCGAGTTCCACTCTTCAAACTCTATTGGTGATAATTTTTCCAATTTTTTACCCAATTTATTTAAGTAATTATTTAATAATATTTAGGCTTAAAAATTTTATTATGTGTTTGTAACATATTGAACTATTATTTGTATTTATTTTAGATTTTTCTTGAAATAAAATTATTTTAATTATTTTCCCCAATTTATTTGATTGCATATTTGATATTAGTTTGGTTTGAAAATTTTGCCATATGATTTCTATATATTGCCCTACTTTCTAGAATTTTTTTCAAAATTTTTGGCTACTATCTTATTATTAGTTCAATTTTGTATGTTAGTATGCAAAGAATTAAGGCCATGTAGAAATCACATTGCTCATGTTATTGGGGCATGAAAATTTATTGTTGTTGGTGTATGCCCTAGAAGCCTATCATAAGATGATTGTTTTTGCATACATTATATTATGTTTTAAAAACAAGTCAATTATTATATTTTATTATATTTGTGTAATATAAATAAATATAATAATTGTCTTTAGAATACTTTGTTTTTTTTAAAATATCCCTAGTCGAGTATTATTGTGAATTGGGATAGCAATATTACAACAAGACTAGTATGTATGATGACTGATGATTGAAAGTCATGGATATGAGATATTAAGTCATTACATGGGTACATGTTAGAGAACAAGATGTACTGGACCGACCCGTTATAAGAATGATGCATGGATGGTTATATGTCATAAGCAATTCTTGTAGTGACCACAGTGTATGTAGTCCTTGGACCTGAAATTACCACGATTCCCTACATGAGGAGTTATTTACTTTGATACTATCTAATGTTACCTTTAATAGGGTGGCCTAAAAGGCAGTGGTTAGGTATATCACAAATCATACAGAGGGATGTGGGTGATTTAGATGGGATTTTTTCCCTCCTATTTAGGAGGATTAATATCCATGGGCCCCTTGATTGAGTGAGATTAAGAAATGCAGGGTTGTCTCAAATGGATCAATATGTGATATTGATTCATTTGTTTTTAATTAGTTATTAATGAATCAAGAAACATAGATTGAATTATTAAGAGGATGATACATTCCATGCCTCGAGTTCAATCGGGATATTTGAACAAAAGGGACTAAGATACATGGAATACTGGTCACTATTTAGGTATGTCAAATCACCGACATTCTTATTACTTAGATGGCAGTGATGTATTGCTAGATATCGCTTATTGTCTATGATCTAAAATTAGATTATTTTTTAGTATCATTACTAATGTAATAAGAACCTCAGGGTCGCACATAAAGAGTATGACAAAATTAGAATTAATGTAATATAATTAGAATTCTTAATTGGATTAAGAGATCCTTGAAATATAGCCCAATATAATATAATAT
>JANHAO010010780.1:0-17417 GCA_026873985.1 Saraca asoca | reverse complement strand
AAGAAAAGATGAAGTTGAAAGAGAAAACTAAGATGAAAAGAAAGTAGAATCCTTGCAAGAACTTTAAACAAAAAGGAAATCTCAAGTTCTGCTCCTAAAAACTCCTAAGAAAGTAAAGACCATGTAATCTATCTTAAATCTAGCTAATGAATCCATTAGGTTACATAAGATCAACTTTTATAGCAGGATTGCAGAGGCCAAAACATGGCTGTGTTGGGTGACACAGGCTGGTCGTGTTTCAGGCTGCGAGTTGCTAGTGAATGCACCGAACACGATCGTATCCTAGGACACGGCTAGGCAATGTTCGATGCTGGCTTCTTCAATTTTTTTCTGGGTCCAATTCACAATTGAGTTAATTTCTTTGCATGACTTCTTTCCTAGCTTCTCCTTAATCCTAGCGTGCTTCAAACTTCTACTTTCATCCTCTTTTCAAAACTTTTCTGCTAACCTATAAAGAGAAATACAAACCACAGCAGTACTAAAGAACAAATAGACTAAACTAAAACAAAAAGTACAGAAAAGTCACAAATTAATAACGAATCAAGAGGTAATAATCATCATAATAATAGGCATTTTACTTGTTTATTAGTTGTCAGTTAGAGATTTGCATCCTTGATTATTGACTGGATCCCATACATGCATCTAGCTCGCTAACCTCGTGACCTAGCATTGTGTTGGTGGACAAGCTAGAGGCTTTGGCTAACCTTGCTATTCTCGCTCAGTCGTTCTCCTCGAGGATGGTTAGGATGGTAGTCTTCTCGTTGACAAGTTGAAGGCCTTCTCAACGAGCTGCGCTCCCCGCTACATCGTCACTCGATACCTTCAGCTCATGCCTGATGGCTTGGTGTCCTCATTGAGTGATCTCAAACCCCAATTTGGGCCTCCACTTGGTTGGCTATGGCTCTTACTGAACTTTCGCCAGCTCGAATCATGCTTTGTGAAAAATACGCATAACAATATCTTTTTTGAAGCATATAGAATAATGTTTTAAAAAGTCTCATCAACCTACACTAATACATAGACTTTATAATCATACACTTTGCCACACTTTTGCATTTAACAAAAATGTTGCATCTTTACCTAAATTTGGACCAATCAAATTGTATTATTATAGCGTAAATAGAATGTGAGATAAAAAATAAAATAATTAGGTATAAAAGTTATCTGAATTCATAATTTGATCTATGAATATTAAGTTGATCTCTCTGTAATGTGATTTCTCCTTGAGAGGTTCACTCTTCCTATGAAACCCTCATCATCACACTAAAGGGGAAAATATAATCTGCAGTCTAATGGCATGAAATATGGTTGAATTATGATTTTAGGAATAGAGACCCATTATAATAAAATAATGTTGTCTAGGTATAACCTAATATATCACTGAAAATACTCAATCCATAAATTGGACCTAAGTACCATTACAAACCCAAACTTTACATCACTAACATGGGCTAACAATACTTTCACATTTAGAACAAACTTCTAAATTATGTTAGGTCTATAATAGAAAATGTTAACAATCTCCTACTTGGACCACATAATTTGGAAATTGTGGTCACTTTATGTAAATGTTTAGGTAAATGTGGTATTATTTTACCTGTATGTCTAAATTGATATCATAAGCATCCAATAGTGCATAACACTATAGGTGATAGGGATATTAATGTCATGCACATTGTAAACCTATATCTCACTGACCAAAATTTAATGTAACATGTGCATAATAAGATTTACATAATGGTAACTATGATTACATAAAATCTCCACATAATGGTCCTAATAGCCAACCAAGATGCCAATTGAAAATAAATATTTTCAACACAATAGTGAGACAAGGTCTGAATGTTTTTAATAATATGTCATAATCAGAAAATGTGCACAAAAAATAATATATGACAACATCATGAATATTTCATTAATACATATATCAAGAAAAACAATAATTTAATGTAATTACATTAAATACAATACTCCCACTAATCTAGAACATCAAAAGATTCAGCCAAATCCATATTAATTACATGACCATGATACATTCCAACTTTTTGGCTAATGGATCTGTGAGCATACGATCTATGGAAACATACTTCATATAAGTAACATGTTCATGTTTTTTCTCTCTCACAAACTAGTACTTAGTATTAAAATGTTTTGTATGAGCCAAACTTTTATTATTTAAAGAGAAGTTAATAGTAGTAATATTGTTGCAATAAATGATAAAGGGTTTTGAAATGCTCTCAACAATATCAAAATCAACAATGAAATTCCTTAACTATACAGCTTTATGAGTAGCTTCATAACACATGACATATCTATTTCCATAGTGGAGATTGTTATAAGTGACTGCTTGGCACTTTTTCACGACATAACTCTTCTTGCCATTATAAAGATGTATCCAAATGTTAATTTGTAATCATCTGGACAACTAACAGAATCGGAGTTTGAGGTCAACATGTAATCTTTTATACTTTGCAGATACCTTACTACTCTTTCAACAATAGTCTAATATCTCTAATTAGGATCACTTAGGTCTTTCCCCAGCATACTAATAGCATAAGCTATATCAGGATGTGTATACACTTGAGCATATATCAAGCTACCTATAATGGATGCATATAGGAAAATCTTCATCTTTTCTCTTTCTTCATAAATGATCTCATCCTTTTGAATAGGTGCAAAAACTTGAAAGCATGTTGGCATGTTGAACCTCTTCAATTCTTTTTTAATATACAATCGCTAAGACAAGCCAAGTATACCTTGAGATCTATCATAGTGAATCTCTATGCCCAGTATAAGAGAGGTATTCCTAAAATCTTTCATCTCAAAATGTTTTGATAACATTTGTTTTGTCCCAATCAATATGTTTACGTCATTACTTGCAAAGAAAATGTTGTCAACACATAGCACTAGGATCACAAAACTACTTGCATTCATCATCATGTAGATGAATTAGTTTACATTATTCTTCTTGAACCCAAGAAAAGTTACAACCTTGTCAAAATTGAGATAGCACCATCTAGACATTTACTTTAAACCATATATGGATCTCATTAGCTCACACACCAGGTATTCTTTGCCTTTCTCTTAGAAAACACTTGGTTGTTTCATGTATATAGTCTCTGCTAGGTCACTATTCAGGAAGGTTGTTTTGACATCCATCCAATGTAACTCTAAGTCAAAATGAGCTATCATAACTCAAAATGACTCCTTAGTTGAGAATGGCAAAAAAGTTTTTTTATAGTCTATGCCTTCCTCCTGAGTAGAGCCTTTTGCTATGAGTTTGGCCTTATACCTCTCAATCTTACCTTAAGCATCATGCTTGGTCTTGAAAATCCATTTGCCTTCAACTACTTACAACTAGCAGGCAATTTAACTAGAACCCATACATAATTTATATGTATTAAAGCTAATTCATCCCTCATCATACTAATCCATTATGAAGAATTAGGACCGAATACAACTTGTGAAAATATAGTGGGATCAATATCTTCATTAACATTAAACTTATGCTCCTGCAAATAAATCAGATAATCATTAGAAATTACCTATCAACTAACTTTATGGGATCTCTTGAAAGAAATTTCTTTAACTATTTCCATTGGCTCCATATCGTTTGCTATCAATTACACTAGATCAACTTATAGGACAACAAAAAATGACTTAGTGAGTTGTGGTGCTAGTGGAAATCACAACATTTTCTTCTATGAAGGTCATGATGCACGATACCTGACTTACACTATCTAACTCATCTTCAAATAATTGTCTTTATCTAATTTAACAACTCTGATGTAATAAGTTGGACAATAAAACCTACTACTTTTTGAGCCATTGCAATAGCCAAAGTATCTGGAAATAGTCTTTAAATCAAGTTTCTTAGTAGAGGAGCTATACGATTTCACCTCAGTTTAACAACCCCAAACAAGGAAATGCTTTCCATAAATCAATTCATATAGGGCTTAGGCATTGACTTGCTCAAAACTTGATTCAAAACATTTGTAGCAATCTTTAAGGCATCACCCTACAAGAACTTTAGCAATGACAAATGGGCCAATATGCATCTCACCATATCTACGAGTGTTTGATTTCTTATTTTTTGCAATATCATTCTATTTTGGTGTCCTAGGTATATATAACTAACCTTAATCCCACATTCCTGAAGTACTTGGTAAAAGGACCAAAGTTTCTCCTAGTCTTATCATACCTATCATAATACTCTCCACCTCTATCAAAGTTGATACATCTAATTTTCTTCCTAAGTTTGAGTTTAGTTATAGCCTTAAATGACTTGAAAGCATCTAGTGATTTAGATTTTCAGCTCCACTTATCCAAATCTGGAATAATTGTGAACAAAGATGATGAAATATTTATAACCATCCATAGCTATAGGCATAAAAGATCTGTGATGTTAGCATGGATTAGCTCTAGGGCATCTTGTTTTCTGCCTTTCTTTCCTTTTCTATCTCTAGCAGGGAGTTTTACCCTGACACAACCTACACATGTGTTTAAATATGAGAAATTAAGATTTTGTAGGACTACTTCTTTTATGAGTCTCTACATTCTCTTTCTTGGAAATTTGTCCCAAACACTTATGCCACAGCTTTAAAGATCTCTTATCAGTCATGTTTCTTTTCTTTCTAATCATTGTATTAATCAAATCAGCAAAATTAGGGTACAAATTGATTTTGTACAATCTATCACACAATTCACTAGAACTAACCACACATGAATTATAAAATAAATCATATTTTTCATTACCAAAATGATATGAATAATTATCATGATCCAAAGCAACTACACAAATCAAGTTCTTTCTCATGGAAGGTACATAAATAGTACTTTTAAGTTTCAATACATAATTAGTAAATAAACATAATGAAATAACTCTTATATGCTTCATTTGTACTCTATAGTTATTTTTAAGTCGAACAATCAACTCTACATCACTTGGCTTCCTAGGACACTTGTAAATAATTTGTCATATAAATAGTAGCACTAGTATCTAACTACCAAGCGTTTGATGGCACTTCAATAATGTTTGATTTAAAACATACTAAAGTTAGAGGGGTACCTTTCTTCTTTTCTCAACAAACTTCTTATATTTGAAGCAATCCACCCTTTTATGTCCATATTTCTTACAAAACTTGTAATTTCCTTTGAATTGAGCTTTCTTAGGCCTGTGACATTTCTCATTCATTTCACCCTTCTTCTTTTCATAGGTCGACTTTATTTTCCCATCCTGCTGACATGCTGTCATTCCTTATTCAAAAGTTGAGCCATGGGAAACAAAGTTAACATTTTGAACCTTGCCTTTTTTTTTTCATGTCCTCCTTTGCCTAACTAACAATGAAAATTAATTCATTGATCGTCCATTCACCCTTA
Organism: Saraca asoca; assembly: GCA_026873985.1. Classification (NCBI taxonomy): domain Eukaryota; kingdom Viridiplantae; phylum Streptophyta; class Magnoliopsida; order Fabales; family Fabaceae; genus Saraca; species Saraca asoca. The sequence continues at coordinate 12,038 of JANHAO010010780.1, read as the reverse complement.
TGGGTATTATAGGACATCTTCAGAAAGCCGAATTGAATAGGTAACAATTTCAATGCACACCAAATTAGGTGGCTATCACTAAGGTCATCTTTCATGTTTTTCAATTTGTTGTAATAGTGAATCAACTTCAAAATATGTTCCTGTACTCCACTACACCATCATACACAGTGTTCCCATGCAATGAGAGATAATGACCTTTATTAAACTTATCAAAGTTTACATATTTCTAGGTAACAGAATCAAGAAAGGACTTAGCATTTTAGGATTCAAGAATATTCTATTTGATAGTCCTGTTCATTGTAAACTTTATAACCATCAAGCACACTTTATTTAAGTGTGTCTAAATTTCATGTTTATCCTTTTGTTTAGTACTTGAATTTTCACCAACAACAAACTCCTCCTTCCTAAGTGTGAGATCCAGATTGGTAACCACCAGATAAACTTAAAAAACTTGGCCCAGTCCTCATAGTTTGTCCCATTTAGTGTTTTCACAGAAGTTAATTGCATAGGCATTGAAGCTAAGGAAAATTTATCAATACATTAACACACGTAACATTTTAACCATGCTTTTGTTTTCCTCATAAACATTAATTATGCAATTACATACAATACTATACTATAAGACCTAACACTGATAGGGTATTTAAAGTCTTATAATGTAATGCAAGAATTAAATATCACACTATTAAAACCTAATTTCGATAGGAAGTTTAAGATTTTAAGAATATAATATTTAATCTTATATTCACATTATCACCAATATGTATATTAATAATATCATACCAATTAGGTATTTTAAATATTATTAACATAGGACTTTTCTTCAATCAAACAAAATAAATTTAATTATTATTTAAAAAACTTTATGCAGCTGGACCCATGATAGACAGGTTCATAATTAAATAAAATTTCATGGCATAACAAGAGTTAACTTGATTCCTACAAAATTATACCTTAAGCACATAAGCATATTAAAATTAATTTATTTACCTTACAGTATAAAAAAAATCCTAAAAAAATCACATGCTATAGCTCTCAGTATAGGAATCACACACAAAAAATATTAGGCCCTAATAATTTCAAATTAAGACTTAAGTAAAATAGGCAAAAATTAAATAAAATTTTTTTTAATTCTAAAAAGATATAGAAAAATGCTCAAAAAAATGTTCAGAAAGTGGAGCACATCAATGTAACTAGCACCACCAATGGAGGATAGCAAGTTGACGTGTGACATGCATGCACAACGGTTGCAATTAGACAACCACTCACGCGTCTGCAGATTCATCATCTTCACCCATTTCATTATTTTTAGGTCTATATGGCCCATGTTGTGTCTAATTACAACCCGATTTCAATTTGATCATTTTTAGGTCATATTCTCTCAAGTTTTTTATGGATTTTGTTCATAAAATTATTTTAAAGCTAACCTATGTTTTAATTTGAAGAAAAAATTGAAAAATGTGATTCAATTTTGTACAAGACTAACAAAAAAACTAACCCTATTTCTATTCCAAAATTTTTTCTTCAAATCGACAATTCTATTTAGGATTCTTCATCTTAAACATGATCTAAACTAAAACCACCAATCAATTTGAATAAATTACCACAAAATTAGTTGAATTTCTTAGAAAATTTGTGTTTATACTGAATAGCCATAAACAAAATAATTTCAATTTCAAAACATTGATTCTCTAGCAATTTTTCAAATTGAATTGTGCAATAAATTTAGAATAATTCATACAATAATTTTCTTACAAAAAATTTAATAATTTATCAATATAAAGTTATGAAATAATTTGAATAATTATAGCATTTTGAACTCAAAATAATTTAATCATCACAATATAGATAAGATAAAATTCACAATGAATTTACATGCCATTAGCCATGTAACACAATTTGTGCCACTTTGATACCATTTGTTAAATCTTTATTAAATTTGGACCGATAAAATTGTATTATTACAACAAAAATAAAATGCAAAATAAAAAAAATAGAATTAGGCACAAAAGTTACTTGAATTCGCAATCTAAATTATTATATGATATTAAGCTAATATCTCTATGATGTAATTTCTTCTTGATAGATTCTGTCTTCATATAAAACTCTAACCGTTATGTTAAAAGGTAGAACACAATCTGTAATTTGATGAAATGGAATGCAATTGAACTAGGATTTAAGGAAAGGATACCATTATAATAAAATAATTTTATCTGGATATAACCTAATTTATCATCTAAAATACTCAATCTAAAAATCAAGCTTAAATATCATTACAAATCCAAACTTTATATCACTAATATTCACTAATAATTAATACTTTGATATTTAAAATAAACTTTTAGATGATGTTAGTTTCATAAAAGAAAATTCTAACAAAAACTTCAACTAGAGCACCTCAATACATTTGGATATTGAAAAGCATGGGGTGCTCTTCAACAGATATGATCAACATGTGAACAACATACTATCAAGCTTGAGGCTGAGAGAAAAGGCGTGTGGCATAAGGTAGTCTTGAAAAAATAGGACGTGACAAGTATCCAAGTTGGACAGATACATGAATCGGTGAATATATATCCATCAGTCAATCTCATGGGATGCGGAAAACACGCTGAAAAAACCCTAGTGGACCCAACATACCGCACAAGATTATGCTAAGGTCCATTACGGCTCCAGTTTCAGTTTCCCATGCCACCCCACCCCTTGGTCGCTCATAGCCATTTTCTTTAATAATTTTAGGTCGGCATTGAACATTTGTGTGAGGTAAAAAAGTTAAACATTTACCATACAAGGTAATCTTAATCAAGAAGTATAATAATATTGTTAAATTTATGTAAAATTTGTGAAATTGATACTTCATCCTTCTATAATAATTTGACGTTTCCTTAATTTATTTTTTGCTACCATTTTGATAATTTACTTTTACATTTTTTTAGAGGCAAAAGAAATCATATTATTAGTTGTTGTCAACAGTTGAGTAACTTACCTCATAATCTATTAAATTGTGAGAATTCTTAATTAATGTTTTTAGTATTTACCCGTTTTGGAGCTCAACAAATAAAATTTTATTTTATTTTAGAATGAATTCTTGGGTTATGGTATTTGGGTTTAAATTAAATATAATCTGATTTCATCTTATTTTGTATATAATTCTTATTTTAAATATATTTATACTATTATCAAATTCTTCAAATTTATTAGTGATTTTTTAAATTCATTTTATTTGACATAAAACACAAGTTGTATAAATAATTTTTATAGTATACTATCATTTTATTTATTTTGATATTATTAAAATCTACATTTCAATTAAGTTTTATGTTTTTTTAATATAATTCAAATAAAAAATATATTTATAATTAAATTGAAATTAATCATTATTTTTTATATTACTTGGGAATGTTATAATTCATTTGGAAATGAAAAACACCATTTCTTTTAAAATGAGTTGAATTCAATTCGGCAAAGAAATTGGTTAGAAGCAAAACATTCGAGATTTATAGCAATATAAAACATATAAATTTCAGTTGCTTCCAAGTTACTAGGTATGAAGGGAGATTTATTCATCATTAAATTAGTGTACTACTCATAATAATTTTACTCTATTTTTAATTAGTTCTTTGTAATTTAAAATTTTTTATTGAACTTTTACAATTATTTTTATTTTTAATTAAATTATTTTCATTTTTTATGTTATGTTTTGTTAGTATTATGAGTATTTTCTGGATAATGTAAAATGGGCTAACTGAGGCTCAATAAGAGACAAGCTAAACCAGGGAGGGCTCAGATCACCCAAATAACTGAGGTCACTCGACAAAGGCATCAACCCATCAACCATGAGCCCAAAGCACAGGACAAGACCGAGACAGAGATCCTAACTCGTTGAGGACGGATTCCAGCTTGCCAAGCAAAGTATGTTGCCCCAGCCGCTTGCTGGCGGACTCATTCCGATCGAGCTTGAGTGCGAGACCAACTCTTATAGTCAGCGGATCTCCCAGCATGTGCTCGGACTGCCAAATGAGCTGCCTCAAGTATTAGGTACAGAATGCCAAAGTCTAGTCAGCACCTAGAGGCACATTTTCCTAATCGAAAAGTTAGCCCCTAAAATCGACACATCAGCCTCCAAAATCTGACAGTAAAATGCCAAGTATTTATTGCCCATCAAGCATTAATTGCCCATAGTGGCAAAAATAATAGTTTTGTTATTTGTCAAATTACACTTATAACCCTCCCTACTTCTATAAATAGGGGGAATAGATCATGGAAGGAAGTAAGTGAAAATACATGCAAAAATCCTGTTAAAATAGTGAGAGAGCTTGTATATTATAACTCTATTGAACCAAACAGAGAAACCACCGTATAAAGCTAATATAAAACCATCAAGGATGTAAGGGTCACATTAACTTTAGCCAAATCACGATAAAAAGCTTCTGGTGTTCATTATTCCCCCTCTTCTCCTATCTTTTTATTTCTCATACACACATGCTTACAACTTGTAGTTTGGGTTTTCACTGGACTTTTTCTGTTCATCGATTTTCACCGTCAATATTTTGGTGCTAACCGTCAACATTTTGGTGCTAAAAGAAGGGCCCCAAACTGTTTTCTCTCTCTTTCTGTGATTTGTTGAACAACCACAATCGCAAGAGGAAAAACTACTAGAAGCATCGAAGCTGCTATTAGCCAACCAGAAGGTCATGCACAGTAGCAATGGGAAGTGATACTAGGTGGAAGCTCTGTCTTCCCTACTCTAGGTGCAACTCCTGCCCTTGTAGCAGGTGCTGCGACCGGTATGGCACCATCGATCCCTCACCAGCCTATCACCTTAGGAGCTGATGGGATGTAAGCATAGCACCAACGCCAATAAGTGCTTAAGAACAACATGAGGGAGTTTGCCAATGTGGTGAAGGCACTGGCGCAGGCACAGGCCTAGGACACGTAAAGACAAGTTGAGGCCATCACGCCTAAAAGAAGGGTCCAACAACCAAGAGCTTAGCAAAAGGGCCTGTTAGAGCAGAATGCCAATGAGCTAGCTTAATCCACTCATCCAATTTGTGACTACAGTCAGAAGTCCATAGAGCTCACAAGGATGAAGAAGACAATCAGAGGCCCGAGAGCTCACATTGCAAATGAAGCTCGGACAAAACTGATCATGGACGAAGGTCGAATCGCTACTCGCTTGGTCATGAAAATAGCAGGAGGTGTAAAACCTCAAATTGCCATTCCCATGACTAGGGAGGCGATAGAAGTTAGTGAACCACTAGTCATCAGTCCGAGACTCAAGACCCAGTGATCAAAGAGCTGCTTTAAAGGGTGCAACAGCTAAAGAAAAGACCTTTGGCTCAGAACAGCTAAGATAGTTATAAGGAGAGGATGCCATTTACTAGAAAAATTGAAATAGAACCTCTTCCTCACAGGTTTAAGGTCCTTAACATCTCGCCATATAATGGGGATAGTAACTCGTACAACCACTTAGACGCATTTAATGTCCAAATGGATCTCCAAACCGCTAATCCACTAGTCAAATGTCATGTTTTCCTTGCCACCCTTGGAGAAATACCTAGGACATGGCTCAGGAGCCTTCCTGCTCGCAGCATTCATAGCTAGGAGGAGTGTTGGGCAAGATTCCTCCATTAATTCAAAGCACTGAAAAGGCAGCAAATGCCATCCTGCCACCTCACGACAGTCTTTCAGTGGAAAGACAAATCACTGAAAGATTACATTACTTGATTTAGGTGCGAGGCTAGCAACATAGAAAATCTTTCAGATGAGAGCATTGTCATAGCCATCTTGGCTGGGCTCCGTAAGGATGGCAAGCTCTACAAAAGCATATACAAGTCTCCAGTGAAGGACTTAGGAGAGTTTTACGAGTGAGCAGCCAAAAAGATTAGGTGAAAAGACACTTTTGGCCCGAAGAAGCTAAATAAAAAAGATAAGTTGGGTGGCACCGATCGAGGCAAGAAGAGAAATAATGAGGGGAAAAGTAGGGGAGGTCAAAAGGGTGGTGCTAATAGTCAGTCATGAAGAAGGCCAGGGGTGAATGACAGCTACGCCAGGGTCACTACGATAGTTACAGCATTCTATCAGACACCTTAGATAGAATTTTTGCAATAAAGAGGGACAACGAAGACTTCGGGAGGCCCAACCCCCTAAAAGCTCCCCTCGAACGAAGAAACAGAAACAAGTTTTGTGCCTATCACAATGAAGTCAGGCACAATACTTCAAATTGTTGAGTACTTGATAACGTTATCGAGGACCTCATTAAGAAAGGTCGCTTGAAGGATTACGTGGTGTGGCCCTCAAGACAATGACCTCCACAGCCTCAACAACCGGTCCAGCATCAGTAGGCCCCTGACCGTGAGGAAGCACTTTTGGTCAGAACCATATTTACCATCTATGGTGCACCCCACATTGCCGAAACATCAAAGAGGTCAAACGAGCAATATGTGCAAGAGACGAATAAGGCACGATAAAGCTGGAAGATCGATAAAAAAGGCCAAAATGAGCTCTACTTGCATCACCTTTCCTAGAAAAGATGCTCGAGGAGTACATTTTCCACACGATGATGCACTAGTCATCTAGACCAGAATTAGCAATGTTGAGGTGCGAAAAATCATGGTTGACATAGGCAACTTGGTAAACATGATGTACAAGAAGTGTTTTGACCAAATGGGCATAAACCCTGGCTAGCTTCAACCTTCCCCAGAACCCCTTTTTGGCTTCAGGGGAGACACAGTGATACCAATAGGGCAAATTAAACTTTCAATTACCTTTGGAAATTCAGATTACCAGGCCACAACCCTGATTGATTTTTTGATCATTGATTATTTATCAACGTATAATGCAGTGTTGGGGCGATTGATGATGATCAGCCTAAATATGGTCATATCACCCAAAACACTTACCATCAAATTTCCAAACCTTAATGAAGTTGGATGTGTACAAGGAGAATAGTAACTGGTCAAACGTTGTTACAATGACGCAGTTGAAATGGGGGTAAGAAGGAAGAAGATTGATGTGGTTTATGGAGGAAAGCCACATTCTACGAGCTCAACTAGGGTTAGCCATAACCTAAACCCTGGTGAAGTAGATGCTGAAAAGACGACCGATCCAGTAGAAGAGCTCAAGGATGTTCGAGTCAGTGAGGCAGATTCTGAGAGATGCATCAAATTAGGAAAGAATCTCTCCCCAAGTTTGAAGGTAGAGCTATCCAAGTTCCTTAAAGCAAACCTTGACGTCTTTACCTGGAACCATGAAGATATGGTTGGAATCGACCTAAAGGTCATGTCACACAAATTACACATTGACCTTCGCCATAAGCCAGTTCACCAAAAGTGAAGGCCCATGACCGTCGAATGCTACGTAGCTTTAAAGGAGGAGGTGGATAAGCTTTTAGCCAACAAGTTTATCCGGGAAGCCCATTACCCAACTCGGGTAGCCAATCCTGTGTTAGTTAAGAAAAAAAATGGGAAGTTAAGAACTTGTATTGACTTCACAGACCTTAATAAGGCATGCTCAAAGGATAACTTCCCCCTACCTAGAATTGACCAAGTCATGGATGCAACGGTGGGGCATCAACTCCTCAGCTTCATGGATGTTTACTTGAGATACAACCAGATCCCCATGGCTGCACAAGACGAAGAACACACCTCGTTCATCACTGACCGTAAATTCTACTGCTACAAAATGATGCCCTTCGAACTTAAAAATGCAGGGGCAACCTATCAGTGGCTGGTAAATATGATGTTTAAAGATCAAATTGGTAAAACAATGGAGGTATACATGGATGACATGTTGGTGAAATCTAAGCTACTTACCAGCCATGTCTAAGATATGGGAGAAATGTTCGAAATCCTGAAGAAGTACCAAATGAAGTTGAATCCCCATAAATGTGCATTCGGGGTCGCTTCAGGAAAATTTATTGGCTTCATGGTGAATAGCAAAGGAATTAAAGCAAATCCTGAGAAGATTAAAGCCCTCCTTAACATTAGATCCCCCACTGGAGCCAAGAACGTGCAGAACTTAAATGGCCTGGTCATAGCACTCAGCAAATTCATCTCTAAGGTTATAGATAAGTGTGTTCCCTTCTTCGATATCCTGAGAAAGGTGAAAAAGTTTGAATAGATGCGACAATGCGAGCTCACCTTCCAATAGCTCAAACAATATCTCAGACGAGCTCCACTCTTGTCCAAACCAAAAGAGGGAGAGAAACTAATCATCTACTTGGGAGTATCCCAATATGCCCTTAGTGCAACCTTAATGCAAGAAGAAGGTAGAGCTCAGTTCCTAATTTATTACATGAGTAAGAAATTGCTGGATGCTGAGACAAGGTATTCATCCATAGAGAAACTCGCCTACTACCTAATAACTGCATCAAGAAAGCTGCGACCCTATTTTCAGGTGCATAGCATAGAAGTGCTTACACAGTTCTCCCTCAAATAAGTTTTACAAAAGACGAATGCTTTAGGTCTATTACTCAAATGGGCAATCGAGTTAGCCTAGTTCGATATTGAATATAAGCCTAGACCAGCAATCAAGGGGCAAGCTCTCACAAACGTCATTGCGGAGTTCACTGGGCCCATACAAGAGGAAGTAAAGACCTTAGAAGCTTTATGGTGGGAACTGTATGCTGACAGGTCATCAAGTGAACAAAAAGCCAGGGCAAGGGTGCTTCTTATTAGTCCAGAGGGGCATAAGATCCTCTACACTCTGAGATTTGGTTTTTAGGCCACCAATAATGAGGCTGAGTATGAGGCACTGTTGGTCAGGCTGTGACTGGCAAAAGAGGTACAGACTAAAAGGTTGAAGATCTTTAGCGATTCATAACTCGTCATCTGTCATATAAAAGGAGAGTACTAAACTCGAGGGTAAAATATGACCACCTACCTCCAAAAAGTCTAAGAATTATTAAGCTCCTTTCAACAATATAAAGTTAACCAAATACCGCGAGAGCCAAAATGCACATGTTGATGCTTTGGCTTACCTTACTATGACTAAAAATGCTGACTTCCTGGGGATGCTCCCAATAGAATTCCTCTCGTCCTCGAGTATAGAGGAAAAAGATACTTTGATGGCAATTACCATGGCCCAAGACTCATAGATGGGCCTAATCATCAACTACTTTCATAATGATAGATTGCTAAAGAATAAACTCGAGGCACAATGATTGCGAGCTCGAGTGGCAAGATATTGCATTTATGATGATGTGTTGTACAAAAGAGGGTTCTTAACTCTGCTCTTAAGATGCATTGATGATCAGGACTGTGACACCATCCTAAATGAAATTCATGTTGGCCATTGTGAAAATCATGTTGGGGGCTATTTCTAGCTCAAAAGGCTCTCTGATAGGGATTCTATTGGCCCACGATGAAGTAGGACATTGTTGATCTTGTTAAGAAGTACGAGAAATGCCAAAGATTCATGAAGATCCTGCGAGTCCCGCCAGCCTACCTGTAGCAAATGATCAGTCCATGGCCCTTTGTGATCTAGGCCATGGACCTAATTGGACCACTCCCAATAGCTCATAGAAATTACAAACATGTAATGGTAGTTGTGGATTATTTTATCAAATGGGCAGAGGCAAAGGAGCTCGTAGAGATCTCTTCTGCAAAGATTGAAAAGTTCATATGGAATAACATCATTTGCAGATTTGAAGTCCTCCAACAGTTTATAATCGATAAAGGGACCTAGTTCAATAGCAAGCAGTTCATCAAGTTCTGCAATGAACTTAAAATCACGAAGAGTTTCTCAGTTGTAGACCATCCACAGGCCAACGAACAAGTTGAAGCTGTTAACAAGATCATGAAATAGATCTTGAAGAAAAGGTTGGAAGCTAAGAAGGGAGCATAGGCAGATGAGCTACCGAAGGTGCTTTAGGCTTACAGAACCACGGTCTATAGCACCACAGGAGAAACTTCCTTCTTGATGGTATATGGATTTAAGGCAATGATCCCAGTAGCACTTGAAGTAAAATCACAACGAAGAATGATTTTTGATCTAGATGACAACAATCAACTGCTCGCTGTGAATCTTGATCTAATAGAAGAGACAAGGGAAAGAGCTCGCCTTAGGATCACAACCTACCAATAGCGGATTACGAGGTACTATAACCTAAAAGTTCGAGCTTGAAACTACAAACCTAGAAATCTCATTTTGTGCCTCGTTCTTCCTAGGGCTCACAAAGCCAACAAGGGGACCATAGACCAAACTAGGAAAGTCTATATCTCATCAAAAAAGTCATTGGCAATAGGGCTTATCACTTGGTAGATATGAATAGGGTAGAATTTCCTTGAGCGTGAAAAGCCAAGCATCTTTGTCCTTACTACCAATAAAAACCCCAATTTTGTAAAAAATTATTCAAAAATAAGTGAAAATATTTAAGTGATTCTTTCAATCTTTATGCATGTATTTGATTGCTTTTGAATAAAATCTCAATTAAGTCTTGCACAAGAAGTGAGCTATTCAACAGACGAAGGGTGTTAGCTGGAGTACGACCCATTGGGTATTAATTTTTGCATAAATTCACCAAGTTATGCATATGAGGCATTTGAGTACATAGAGATTGAGAGAAAATAAAGTAAGAATATTGCAGAAGTTCATTCAAAGTTCTCTTCAACAAAATAAATTATACAAAGTCTGAGGTTCAATACAAAGTTCAAGAAGGAAAATACAAAGTTGCACAAGGTCATAGCCTAAGAAACAGGATCTTCATGAACTGGACCTTCTTAGGGCAAAGGGTCAGTAAGAGGAGTAGTAGGGTTGTCCACCACTTGGTCACCAACAGTCCCGCGATCTGTGAACCGCCCTCCTTTTCAGTGGCACCCTCGGTGGGAGGAGCTTCAACTGCAGACTTTGCATCCTTTTTAGAAGATCTGGCTTTAACAGCCCTCTTCTCAAAACACTCAATAACCTTAAGGGCCTCCTATCTGAAAAAGGAGAAGTCTATCTCCAGATGTTACTCCCACAAGGTGTAAAAGAAAAAGGAGTTGGTTTCAGATTCTGTCTTCTCTATCGTTACTGCAACCAGTGAGGCCGTCCCTACTTTAACCTTAGCAGCCTCTTCCCTAGCCATCTCGAGCTCTTTCACAATAACTTTGGCTCACTGCTTCGCTACCCTTACTCACTGATTTGCTATATCAGCTCGCTTATAGCCAATTCAACCCATTGAAGAGCCAAGTCTAAGTTAATCCTCGCTTTCATCAGGTTGTTAACTATTCTGCTAAGGTTCAATACAATGGCCTCATGACCCATCATTTTATGGGATTGGATGACCTCAGCATCCTTGGTTTTCTCTCTTAATTATAACACCTTAGTGATAACAATAGTTAGATCATCCACTAGACTTGCCTTCTCCTCAACTTAGGCTCGAAGCACCTTGTACAGCTTCATTAGTGTTAACAAGTTCTGAAGAACAAAATGATCAAGTTGGATTATGAAAAAGGTAGAAGAACCAAGGTAAAAAGACCCAACCTACTAATAGGCTATGATGAGATAAATAGCTTAACAACCCCTCGAGTGAGTAGTCCTCAGACTCCAATATGTTGGCCTTCTTGTAGGGCCCCAGGATCACACTGGTGTCATTCAAGAGGCAATCCAAGTATTCCTTTGTCTTCGAGTCGAATCCAGTGGGCTACTCCTTACCTTCGACCTCTAGCACCACTCGCTTCCGGGTGACAATAGTTTTCTTCCCCTTATCCCTCTTTCATTTTTTGGCGAGGGGCTCGAAGGGGGAAGCAATCCCAACTGTAGCAACCACCTTAGGATGCAAGAGAGAAACCAACTCCTGTGAGGGTATTATTGCCAAGGCCAAACATTAGTTTTTAGTAGTAGGGACGATATCAGCGTCAAGAGTTGATGGGGTATTCTCATTAAGATCGGATGGCTGATAACACAAGATTTGATACAATTATTTGTCCTCATACTTAGCATTTTAAGTGCCAAAATGATATGTTTCCATCTGTGTTAGGGTGTTTTTATAGTGTGAAGTCAATTGGCATCATTTGCATAATTTCTACATAATTAGCCATAATTGAGCAGTTTCT
>JANHAO010010779.1:0-17403 GCA_026873985.1 Saraca asoca | reverse complement strand
AACCCATATTCGCTTTCAAAAACTTAGAGCTTTTCTCTCTACATCTCTCTTTCTCTCTCCAAGTTCCTCTCTTCATGTTATTTTCTCAAATTTTTACTATTGATTCCTCTCTTTTCCTCTTCAATTTGATATCAAAATCATGTTGATCTATAAAGAAAAATTTGAGTTACAAATTTTTAAATCCAGTAGTTACTATTCATGTCACTATTTAACCTATGAACCCACGTGATTTATTGATGTTTTTCGAGCTTGAATCTATTATGTTTAGTTTGTTTCTACGTAATGAAACCATAATCTAATATTATATAATTAGTTAATGAGAGAAATCCTTGAAAAAAATTTAAGAGGCTAATATGTTATTCTTTTTTATTTTTGAAGAGTATTGAAGATCTTTGCAAAATCTATCTTGATTGCTTGTTCCAGCTATTAAGGTGAGTGATTCTTATCTTTCTTATGAATTATGGTGTGATTATATGATTTTGGTTTACTAAATGTTAGTATATGTTGAAGGAAATGGGTATTTGGAATAATACGAAAATGTTTGAGTATGAATGTGCTTGTTATTATAATGGTAGTTTCCTAGTGGAAAATTTGAGTTTTGTGCTTGTTCAGGTTCTCAAAATATGTTGTGTTGAATTCCTATAACTTAGTGTATGTTTGTTCATGTTTTCCCCTATTTTTTTATTGGCTTTTATTTACTAGAAATCACGATTTGAATCACCTTTTTTGCCTTAAACCTATGATCATGCTTACAACTATAAAGCAATATTGTGACTTCAACCTTGATATTCAAATCAGAATTTTAGTTGTTTTTCTTACAATTTGAATTGACCTTTCATAATTCTACTTCCTTGATTCTAATCATGATCTTGATCATGTGTGAATTTGGACTTCCCAAAAGTTCACAGATTTTAGCAAGTGGACTCACATTTTGAACTAGTTTTTTTTTTCAAGTCAAACTGAACCTTTCTATGTGAGCCCTGTAATTCTAATCATGATTCTACTCAAATTTAAAGCCCAATCTGACTCATGTTTCTGATCGCTCCTCCAAAAAATTTTATTTTTTAGGTTGAGATCACTTTTCTCTCTGTTAGACATCTCTCGTCTCTTTGGTCTAATCTTACTTGCATTCTAGTTAATTGAAGTAAACATTTAAGAATCCAACATGAGTAACTTACAAACTAATATCAATAAATTCAATAATTGTCTACACATTGGTATCATATTTGCTTATTTAGATCTTGATTTTCTAAGTAACTTTATTTTTTTCCTATGAGACTAAGTTTTGAACTTTTGATGTTACCATCCTATTTGTCATGACGATGGATTACATTTGTTTTTTATGCTCACTCAAATTTGGGTGGAGCCATTCGGCCCATACCTGTTTGTTATATGGAAGGCAAAGTGCATTGATCAACTTAAATATCACAATTAGAACATGTCAAGACAGATGTTTCCTAGGGTGCCACTACAATCCTTGTCATTTTGAAGTTTATATTAGGCATGCATTTAAAAGAAAATACACACTACATAATTTAAATTAAACTAGTTAATAGTAAGAGGGATTAACTTGATTAAGACTATGTCAAATTAGGTGTGATTAGTTTGATAATTTGATTTAGACTTTTTTATGTGTGCAAGTGCGGAAAGTGATATCAAGTAGTGTGTACAAATATCACTGAAGCATTTGGTATTATCCTACAGATCACTGATATTTTATTTTTCATTGTGCATTGGTATTGGACACATATTTGATATCTTTCTATATCAAATATTTGACAATACATATTTTTTATTATTAACTTAAAAAATTACTATCTGTTGACGGTGGATTTTGGTTCCAGGCCAAACTCCAATAAATAGGAGAGGTTCTTTTAGGACTCAAGCTGCAATTTGGTTCCAATCCCAGTTGAAAAATGCGAAACGGCCAAAAGAAGAAGAAGAAGAACATGAAACACCATCCCCTTTTAACGTGGTTCGGCCAAATCCAGACGGAACCGAACCTTACGTCCATGATAGTGTATTGATCTTAAAAATATTTTTTATAGAGTTTCAGTATGGTGGGCTCTCCTCCTCGTTTATATCCATCTTTTCCTTCTATTTATAGAGGAGAAGAGGTTACAATTGGAATTTTATAAGTTGTAAATATGTTACATCATGCTATGTTCATACAAGACAAAGTGTATCTTACAATTTAGCTGCTGCTAATTACATTTTGTGGACAAGACCCCTGTCTCTAGATATGCGGCATGCTTGTCTCCTTTTTATGATATTTCTGGGTGAACTAGATCCTCAGCTCGGGGGTTGCTATTGTCCTCTTCTGGAATCCAGTGTGTTCCCGTTGGGATGAGCTCGTGTAAGAAGGGTGATTAACTACACGAGCCGGGACTTCACATCTCTAACATCCTAGCGAGCAAAAACCTTATAGCTATCCGGGTCTTTTGTCAACTTATTCAGAAGACTCCTGATCTTATCCATAACACTATCTTATGTTGAAAATTAAATATAATTCTTAATTGTTTGCATTAGTATATTTAAGAAAGTATTTTCAATCAATACTTTAGAAAACTTGGAGCACATTGGTCCTTGATTTTCACATATAAAAATTTCTTAATATCTTTATTTATGAGTAAACTATCAAATTGATACCTCAAAAATTAGGAAGACATCTAATCAATATTGTGAGATATTTTAATATTAGTATTGTATAATTTCATAAATTTTATATCATTTAGCACTGCTGTCACTTCCTTTATTAAAATTATGTACACTGTATGTGTTTAATGAGTTTTGGTTAACATAAAAGTTAAATTCTATTATGAATCATTATTAAAAAGAGTTGAGGTAGTCATTTATTTGAAATCTCAAAAACTCCAATACTAAATTCATAAACAACAGTTTCTTAATTTTTTACACTTTTTATCAACTCTCAAGTTAGTTTATATTGTCATTTCAAATCATCACCATATTAAAATGCAACAAAGGTGAAATTTTAAGTGAAAATGGCTATATGTGCAAAATTTATGATGGTGATACTAAATTGATATTAAAATATCTTTTGGTACTAATTTAACATCTCCATACTAATTTGATAGTTACTCCTTATTTATTTATAATATCCATGCCATATCTATATTTTTAGGTTTTGAAAATTTGCAATATCCATATATGATATTATATCTAGCATGATACTCTTATGAGTATCAGTGCTACTTCTTTCTTCTTATTATTTCAGTCTCTATCTTGTAATTCTATGATTTTCCTTTATTCTATCATTAATAACCTCATGCTCTTTAGTATCACCATGCCAATAAACATTTTTCTTATAGAAATCATACCAATCAAATTATGTTATAAATGGAATGTGAATAGATAAAATAGAATTAGGTACGAGGGTTACCTGAATACGAAAACTAACTCATTGTCTAATATTAAGTTGATCTCTCTTTGATGTAATTTCTCATTGACATATTTTCTTCTCTTATGAAACCTTAGCTGTCACATTGAAGGGGAGAATACAATCGATAGTCTAATGGGATAAAATGCAATTGAAGCAAGGTTTTAGGAGTAGAAACCCAAGTATAACCTAACCCATCAACAGAAAATACCCAATCCAGAAATCAAGCCTAAGTACCATTACAAGCCTAAACTTTAATATCACTAATATAGGTTAATAAACACTTAGACATTGAAAATAAACTTTTAAATTATGTTAGGTCTATAATAAAAAATTCCAATAATTTTCCACTTGGACCACATAATTTAGAAATTGTGGCAACTTTAAGTAAATGTCAAGATAAATATAGTACTATTTTATCCATAGGTCTAAATTAAGATCATAAGCATCTAATAATGTAGAACACTATATCCAATAAGGAAATTAACATCATACACATTGCAACCTACATCTCATTGATTAAAATTTAGTGTAAGATATACATAACAAGATTTATATAATGATAAATGTGACTATATGTAAATCTCTTCATAATGATCCTAGCATCTATACAAAAAGCCAAATGAGAATAAATATTCTTAATATAATAGTGAGATAGGGTTTAGATGTCTCTAATAACTTGTCATAACTAGAAAATGTGCACAAATAACAATATATGGCAATATTATGAATATTTCATTGATACATATCTCAAGATAAAAAAAAAAATTTAATGTGATTACATCAAATACAATACTCTCATTAACCAAAAACATCAAAAGAATTAGCTAAACCTATATTAATTATATGATCATAATATATTCCAACTTCTAAGCCTTTGGCTGGTGGGTCCACGAGCATACAATCCGTGAAAAAATGCTCAATACAAGTAACATGCTTGTGTATCTTTTTTTTTCACAAACCGGTACCTAACATCAAAATATTTCATATGGGCAGAACTTTTATTATTTAGAGAGAGGTTAATAATAGCAACATTGTCACAATAAATGATTAAGGGCCTTGAAATGCTCTCAACAATGTTTGACGGGTACTAAAACCATCAGAATTTAATGTACTAAACTACCCTAATTTTATAGGAGGGTGAATCCAAATCGGACTCAAAGGATTTGATGACTAATTTAAATATTCATTGGAACAAGGGAAATTTTGTTATCTAACATAGAATTCAAAAATAAAATTTAAAAAATAGCATAATAATCAAACAGAATTGTAAAAAGGGAAATTAAATTTGAAAAACTTTAATCCAAAAGCAATCAATTCTCATATTGATGTTACACACAAAATATATTATCCTCTCTTTGATTACTTAGTCAAGAATTAATTTAAACCTAGTACCTAAATTAAATTCTTATTATTCTTCCTTAATTTCTGTAATACCCTAAAAGTTATTAAGGGATCGAGATGAAAATTTTTAATTTCTCGATGAGGCCATAACATAATTTTTTATTTTTCCAAAAGGGCTTTATTGAAAGTAGTGGAAAGTCGATGGGGTCAAATCACAATTTGCCTCATTTTCTTTTATGTATAAATTTCTCCAACCGATTTCTTCTTCCTTCAGTGCGATTTCCCGAAGCTTCTCCCAGGTGAGCTCCTTCTCACCCAGCACCATTAATTGTCGTCCTTTCTTCAGCCACCATCTCTAGTGAACTCCAACGAGCTAAGACATCTAGTGTCTTCTCTGGTGTCCCATCTCTTTGGCCCAGCTTATAGCAACTCTCTCTCTCTCTCTCATTCGTACGTCCTTTGCATTCTCTCCTTTTTGCTTTGTCGGTAACCTTTGCTTCTTCGGCTTTCCTTAGACCAGTGAGCTCCAATTATCGTTCAGCTCCCCGATGTTTCCCTATAGCTTGTTGAGCCTGGCTGCAACTCGACACTATTGTTTCTTTTTTCTCTTTTAGTTGGTTTGGCTAGCACCCACACCAGCTCATTGACGGTGATTCAGCTCCGGCCGAGCTCCCTACCTACACTTTGGAGGGTGGTGAGTATTCTTAGAACAAAAAATTTATTTTATAGGAAGTGTACATTAAATTTTTAAGAAATTCCTACTTGAAACCCTAACCCTCAAGTTGAGGTATGCTAAAATGTTCTTATTCATTAGCTCTAGAGATATTTCCAATGAAGAATCGAGCACACTAATAAATCCCACTTTTGGAATAATTTTGAGGTATGGAATTTTTTTTGTTTTTGTTGAATGTTTGATGTTAATGTTAGTTTTCTTTAAAAACTTTATGGTATGTTGTATATATACATACATAGACATTTAGTTGACATGATGAAATTATGCTTTATTTGTTTTCAATATACTATTTCAAATGGTAAATAAATTGAGGTCCTAAATTCTTTGAAAATCCCTTGGTAATCAGATGGCACTTGTGACTAACCCGTGTGGCAGAGAAATAAGGGTGGGCTATCAAATATATAAATATTCGACATGCATATTAACTAGGGGAGAAATAAGGGTAGGCTATCAAATATATAAATATTTCGCATGCGTATTAGATGGGATGTTTATGCTATTGTGATTACCATTAAGAATTTTCCTTGGATTCCAATTAAGTGCATGGTTAATTGAATATCATAATTTTAGATATATATACATATATATTGCTTTTACGGGATTATCTACTCATTGAGTTTCTATGAAACTAACTCCTTCATTTTCATATTTTTCAGAGCCAGAGGATATTCCTGTTATTCTCCCATACCATCCTGACTCAGGATCTGCTCATTGATCGAGTCGATCACACTTAGCGGAGATTTAAGGAATAACTGTGGTGTAAAGTTTGACAATTGGTAGGATTGTATATGCACGTATTGTGTATGATTGATAGATGCCCAGTAGGATATAGATTGTATAGCCCAGGCCACTACATTTTATTATGTTGTTATATAGGTTGTGATGGGCATGTAGCCCTATTGTGATGTTGTATAGGCTTTGAGGTTAGGTGTCTGGAAAACAGAGGAAACTCTATCAAATTTTTATTAAAATTTAACATATAAATATTTTGTCGTGAATTGATAAAATAGTGAGTCATTCATTGTAAGGTTTATAGGGGGTTTCCTAATGGTGAGCGGGGGTTGCCTAATGATGACTTTCTACGCTGGTCACGTTCTATGGATCAGGATGTGATAATTTCATTAATATAAGCCCAACATCTAAATTAAATCTTATTACTAATCTGACTCGAACTCAGCACCCTAATCAAATTAACAATAGCATTAAGAATAAGAAGAGGCTACAACTAAATAATAATTATACTCCAGTGCATAATCATTCAATCTATCCCATGCTTTCCTTAGGTACTAAACAATTATACACCAAGACATAATCATAATACTCAATTGCTACTTCACTAAACTATCATAACAATTATAAATTATGAAGTTTAAGTTAGTAGACAATTAACTAACGAGCCCTATTAGGTAATTATCTTTTCAATTAAAATAAAGAAACAATAGATAACCTAATTGGGAATAAATCAATAATACAAATCAGGTCTCACAATCACAGCAGAATTGAAGCAAATTTCCCTTGAATTAAAGGAAAAGTTTAGCTACTCATTATAAGAGAATTAAAAATGAAAATAAAAGAAAATAAAACACTTGAAAAAGCTAGTATTCTTGCCCTAGGAGATCTCCTCCTTCTTTACAAATTTAGAGAAAAAGAAAAGAATGAAAGAATCCATCTCTAAATGCTTCAACTAGGTTTTTCTATGAGCTCTTGTTTCTCTATTTAGGCTATTGAATTGGATTGGATAATGGCACAATTAAACCTTGGTGTATTCATGAGAATTGTAGCTCTACTTCTTAGAAATCCAATGGTCTAGACATTGCTTAAAATGGAGGTTTCTAACCAAACTTATGAGCTAAAACCTAAAACAAATTTTGCAAAGCAAACCAACAAGTAACAAATTCCACCTTTCCAATTCATAGCCCTGTAACTCCTTCAAAACAACACTGTTTCACCTTAAACCCTTTATGAAAGTTGTAGATATAGATCTTAGCTATCCAAAAGGCTTAGGTTTGCACTATTTGAAGGACTAAAGCTTTAAATATGATAAAAATACTGTAACTAATTCAAGATCAGTGGCTCAGCACTCTATTTTGACTTCTGAGTTAATTTTGACCCACTAAACATTTGAATTAGGATTGAGAATCTTTATAAAAATTGTAGTCCTTTATCTTGGATTTTCAATAATATAAGAATGAACCCAATTAGAGACCTAGAATTCCAAATAACTAAAATTCTAAAACAATGTCAACTTACCAAATTAGTCCCAAATCATGAAACCAATCACAAGTACTCTAACTTGCACATAATTATGACAAAAGCTAAATGTAGAAAAGGCATAAAATATGTAAATATTGCACTCATCAATGTTAAAACTAGCAATAAAATTCCTTAATCACATAGCTTCGCAAGTGGCTTCATAACATGTTACATACTCTACTTCTATAGTGGATGTCATTGTAAGCAATTGCTTGACACTTTTTCATGACATAGCTCCTCATGTCATCATAAAAATGTATCCAAATGTTGATTTGTGATTATCTAAATAACCAACAAAATTAGAGTCTAAATAATCTGTAACCATGAGATCTCTTGATCTCTTGTAGGTCAATATGTAATCTTTTGCGCCCTATAAATACCTTATTACCTTTTTAGCAGTAGTCCAATGTCTCTAACCAAGATCACTTAGATAGCTCCCTAGTTCACCAATGACATAAGCTATATAGGGACGTGTACATACCTAAGCATACATTAAGCTACCTATGACGGACGCATATGGGACATTTTTCATGTTTTTTATTTCTTTATCACTTTGAAGACACTAAGCCTTTGAAAAAAATCTCACCTTTTTAAATAGGCATACAAACTTGAGAGCAATTTGACATGTTAAACTTTTTCAGTACTTTCTCAATGTACAATCATTAAGACAAGCTTAGTATACCCTGGAATTTGTCACAATGACTCAAATATCTCCCTAGTTCACCAACAGCATAAGCTATATGGAAACGTGTACATACCTGAGCATACATCAAGCTATTTATGACGAATGCATATGGGACATTTTTTGTATTTTCTATTTCTTTATCACTTTGAAGACACTAAGCCTTTGAAAAAATCTCATCTTTTTAAATAGGCATACAAACTTGAGAGCAATTTGACATGTTAAACCTCTTTAGTACTTTTTCAATGTACAATCATTGAGACAAGCTTAGTATACCCTGGAATTTGTCACAATGAATCTTTATGCCTAATACAAAAGAAGCATTTCCAAGATTTTTCATCTCAAAATGTTTCAACAACATTTGCTTTGTTTTAGCTAACAAGTTCACATCATTTCTTGCCAAGAGAATGTTGTCAACATACAATACTATGATCACAAAACTGCCTCACTCATCATCACATGGATGCACTGGTCTGTATTATTCTCTTTGGACCTAAGAAAAGTTACTATCTTATCAAACTTGATATACCACTATCTAGATGCTTGCTTTAAATCATGTATGGATCTTTTTAGTTTAGATATCAGGTGTTCTTTGCCCTTCTCTTGGAAACTACTTTATTATTTTATGTATATAATTTTTATCAGGTCACCATTTAGAAAGGTTATTTTGGCATTCATTTGATGTAGCTCCAAGTCAAAAAGAGCTACCATTACTATAATAACTTGGAATGAGTCCTTAGTAAAGATTGGCAAGAATGTTTCTTTATAGTTAATGTTTTTCATTTGAGTATAGCCTTTTGCTATAAGTCTGGCCCTGTACCTTTCAATCTCACCTTGAGCATCTTGCTTGGTCTTGAAAATTTATTTGCATTCAATCGACTTACAACCAATAGGTAATTCAAATAGGTCCTACACTTAATTTTTATGCACTGAAGCTAATTTATCTCTCATCACACTAATCCATTCTAAAGAATTAGGATCAAATACAGCCTATGAAAATGTAGTGGGATCAATATCTTTATTAACATCAAACTCATACTCCTGCAAGTAAACTTGATAATCATTAGAAAGTACTGGTTTGCAAACTTTATAAGATCTCTTTAAGGGAATTTCTTCAACTGTTTCCCTCAGCTCTACATCTTCTGTCATTGGTTATACTGAATCAACTTGTGGGATAACAGAAGAAGGTGGTACCTTAGAGCTAAGGGGAAAAATGAAAATCCCTAAACCAATACCATATGCAGAGGATAAAGATCCATAGAAACTTAAGAATTTTGTATTTAATAGAGACCAATATTTCCAAGAAGCTAGCATTACTTCTGAGGAAGCTCTGTTAAACTAAGCTACTATGTTCCTCATAGACAATGCTAAGGTATAGTGGAGGACTAAGTACCAAGAGATTCATGAGGGAAGGTATAGCATCAATACTTAGGAAGAGCTTAAGTAGGAATTGAAGGTGCATTTTTATCTTAAGAATGTTGACTATTTGGCTCGATGAAAGCTGAAAAAGCTGAGATAGATAGGATCAGTTTAGGACTATGTGAATAAGTTCATAACTATCACACCAGATATAAAGGACATGACTAAAAAGGATAAGCTATTTTATTTTGTTGATAGTTTGTCACAAGAAGTTACCATCAAACTCCAAAGGAGAAAAGTTTAAAGCTTCATGGAAGTGTTGACCACAACCAAATGCTTGTTTAACTATGACATTAACTTTTCTAGCTTGAAGTCCCATAGAGGGGGCTCGAATACTACTAATGTCAACTAGTTAGGCGAGGGTGGCAAATCCAAGAGTAAAGGAGGAAGTAATGGAGTATCTTCCTATTTGCAAGTGTCGACATCATCTTGAATATCCAATAGCAAAGGGAAGTCCAGAACCATAACCTATTTCTTATGCAATAGGCCACATAGAATGGCAAAATATTCACAAAAGGCTACCGTAAATGCCTTATAAGTGCGACTTCAAAAGGAAGCACAAGGAGGTGACAAGGGTGGTAATGAAGGTTTCGATGGGGAGGATATATCTTACATTAGGATTGGTGCAATCTAATTCCTAAAGCCCTAAGAGTAGCAAGACAACAACAAAATGTGATA
This sequence comes from Saraca asoca, assembly GCA_026873985.1. Taxonomy (NCBI): domain Eukaryota; kingdom Viridiplantae; phylum Streptophyta; class Magnoliopsida; order Fabales; family Fabaceae; genus Saraca; species Saraca asoca. Next base: position 6,897 of record JANHAO010010779.1, on the reverse strand, counting down.
GATCACATCCTTATTGAAGGTCTATTTGTGCAAAATGTTATGCGGGTCTGAAGATACTTACCCACATAATAGCAGCAAAGGTAATGGCTGAGGCACACCAAAAGGGATGCGTGGAGCAACCAAATCCTTTTTATGGGGGAGTCTATAGAGGAGCCAGAAGGTGTATTGTGTGTTCGAAGAGCAACTGCCTAAAACATGCATTTTATTTTATCTTATTGTGATATTCTTACAAGCAGAGACATTCACTTAGTTGTAAGGATCAACTTGCAATAATGACTTAAGCTCACATTGCTTTGAGAGTGCTAGTTTTTAGTCACAAGAAGAGCTTATGGCAATGACCTTGGAGAGCATGGGCGTATGCAAGCTAGAACAAGAGTGATGGACAACTATTGATTCAACCCTATCAGTCATGGTAAGGGGATGCCATCGAGGTGTTATGCTCGAGTAATCATAGAAACACCAATCAGGTGTCATGTTTATGTTCAAGGAGTGGTATTGTTTGAGTAGTAGAATACACAACAAAGTATGACACATTGTTAAAACCACATAAGTAAACTTGTAGGTAAGAAATAAGACTTACAAGTAAGCCATGTTTTGTCAACAAGAAATAAGATTTGTACCCAAACAATGCATAAGACTTACATTTCTCACATCAGTGGAATAGGACATTAGATGTGGGGCATATCAGTATTAGGCACACCTAAAATGCATAGCTCATGCTTAGCTACAAAGACAATCATCTTGAGAGTTATAGAGACAACTTACTTAACAAATCAAGGAGACTGGTAGAAAAAAGCCTAAAAAGAATTAAAGAAAAGCATATTGAAGACTTTCAAGGAGTAGTGTCAGATTGAAATGTTGAAAACAAAACATTGGTGAAGTAGAAAGAGACAGCAAAGAAGAAGTCAGGGGAGGAGCTTAAGGGAAACAAGCTGCAGATTCTTCCTGAGTTATATCAAATTGAGTTATCAATGAGGATATAGATTTTTCAAGTGAAGGAGAATGTCACAAATCGAGACTTGTGATCAAAATTGACAAGCAAATATGCTCAGATTTGAATGAAACTTGGCATAAAAATTAACAATGAAATTTGAGAGAAAATACACACGTAGATTATTTTTTTCTCATGTTGAGGGTGTTTATGCAATTTTAATCAAGGTAACTTATCTTGTGTAAGTAGATAAGCACATAGCTATGATCATTGGATTTTTATCTTCATGTTTATGTATTATGATGCATTAGAACCCTTCTAAGCTAGGAAAAAAGCCTTTATGTCAACACAAAAAAAAGGTATGTCTACTTGTGCCACTAAAGCTTTTGCTTCGAATGCTCTTTGGGAGGAGTGTTTAGTGACATTAGTGGGCATTGAATGTGAAGCTTGGTGCCTCCCCTACATACTTGAGAGTTTGTAACGAGGCTTTTATATGAATGAAAGAAGTAGCCCCAAATTAAAATATTATCCAACAAAATTTATCTACTTTTGGCCGTATTTAACCACATTTGTTCGAATTGCATGAGTATATCATATTTGCCAATATGAATGACTTGGTTGACTATATATGTGATTTGATTATTTATGTGCTATATGTTTGCTACTTATAATTACCTCCATGTGATATAAATTGTGGGTGTTGCCTATTATTTTCAAAACTAAGTTGCCGTATGACTGGTTGATGAGCTTGTTCTTAAGTACTAAGTGAGTAAAAGTTAGGTGACAATATGAAGCACTACATGTTCTAACAATCGAGTTGTCAGATCATGACACTATGACATGCACAGGGAAACATGATGCTAGACAACACCATCTTTCTCACCTGACTTGCTGCACTTGGGTTTGTAACAGGTTGTAAATCTAACCCAATTTGATTCTTATACATTTTAGCATGTTTTTGCAAAATTGTTTTATGTGTTTCATCAATCAAATTGATCAAAAGCTAATGCCTAAATCAATTCATGTAATCTGATCAAAAACAAGGAATTTTGAACCAAACCTTCAAATGGAAAACCAAGTTTCATCTTTTCAAAATTTTCTAATCAAAACTCAATTGTAATTCGCTTTTCTTGAAATGAATTTAGGGGTTAATACCATCTGAACTTTCTAAATCTAAACTCTAAATCAAATTCATAAAATTTGAACAAATTCATACAATTTTGATACCAAGCAGAACCTAACTTCATGAAATTCATCAATTCAAAAATTTTGAAAAAAGATACTGTTATAGGTGTTATCTAGTCTGCCAAGAATAGACTAAACAGGGCCCAAAGAGAAGCAAAGCCCAGCTGATTAAGAGGCCCAGATCAACTGGCTGGGAAGGTCACTTAGCAGGATGCCAGTTCACCACCCATGAACCAAGGACGTAGAACAAATCCAATGTACGAAACCAGCTCGCTAAGAAGGGCATTGGCTTGCTAAGTAGAACGCGGCATCCAAACCAGCCTTTCTCAGGTCCGCTTCAAGCAGGGTCAATGATAAGGTCAACTTGTCTAGCCAACAGATTACATGATGTAAGTCTAGGTCATAGGGGTAGTGAGCTGGACATTAGTACGGAAGCCTAGTCACCAGCCTAGGGTACATGCTCCCGACCAACAACTCAACCTCCAGAATTGACACATCAGTTCTCGGTAGTCTGACAATGAGTTATCCAACATTTATTATCAGACGCCAAGCATTTATTACCTTGTGCGGTGAAAATAATCATTTTGATTGCAGAATAAATTATACTTGTAGCCCTCCCCTCTTCTATAAATAGGGGAGGAGACTTCTGTATAATGAGTAGTGAAAAATACTTTAAGCAGAACACTTTGCTAGAATAGCCACTGAACTTTGCATTTCTGTTGAGTTGAACGAAAAATCACCATATAAAAGCTAATAAAAATCTCCATAGATGTAAGGGCTGATTGGCTTTAGCCAAACCACGTAAAAGCTTCTAATGTTTGCTGCTCTTCCTTCCTTCTTCCTCTTCTTCTTCCTCCTTTAGTTTACTTCTTTAACTTGCAGCTTGGGGTGATTCTGAAATTGTACCTGTTGACCAAATTTCACTGTCAACATTTTGGTGCTAGAAAGAGGGCCCCAACTACACTCTTTTCATTTCTGATAAACCATTTTGCCCGTAATGGTGAGAAGGAAAACCATAAGAAGCACAAGAGTATCTGTTGGCCAGCTTAAAGGTCAGATACAAACTTAACGGGACTCTGCCGCCCCTACAATAGGTGTTGTTACGAGCATGGCACCTCTCACTCCTTACCAACCTGCCACTTTTGAACCCAATAGAGCCTAGACTTGGTACCAACACCAAGAAGCCCTTGAGAACACTGTGAAGGAGAGTGTTAGCCCAAGCACAGACACAGGGCGCACAAAGACAAGTTGAAGTCATAGCACCAGAGAGAGGACTTCAACAACCTGGTCCCTAACATGAAGAGCTCGTTAGGGGAAAGTGCCAGCGTGTAGACTCCATTCATTCATCAAATTCACAGTTAAGGTTGGAAGTCCACAGGGTCCGTGAGGACGAGAAGGATGACCAGCGAAGCGAGAGCTTGGGTTAAGAAGAGGGCTTCAATGAAACGGACCATGAACGCAAAATGGATAGACGCTCGTGTAGCCATGAAAACAGCTGAAGGCATAAAACTTTAGATCGCCATTCTCACGACCACCGAGACGAAAAGAGTCAGAGAACTACTAGCCATCGGTCTGAGGCCCAAGACCTGATCATTGAAGAGCTATTTCAAAGGGTAAAGCAGCTAGAAAAAAGGCTTATGACCCAAAATAGCCAAGATTCTTACGAGGAAAGAGTGCCATTCACTAAGGAGATCAAAATAGAGCCCTTTCCTCATAGGTTTAAGGTCTCCAGCATCCCGCTATATAATGGGGACAGTGACCCGTATAGCCATTTGGATGCATTTAACATCCAAATAGATCTCCAAACCTCTAGCCCATTGGTAAAGTGTCAAGTCTTCGCTACCACTCTCTGTGAGACACCAAGAACCAAGTTCAGGAGTCTTCCAGCTCATAACATGCACAATTGGGAAGAATACCAGACAAAATTCCTGAACTAATATAAAGCACTAAAGAGGCAGCTCACCCCGTCTTGCCACCTAGCGACGATCTTCCAGCGAAAGGATGAATCACTTAAGGACTATATCACTTGATTCTGACATGAGGTCAGCAATGCAGAGAACCCATCAGATGAAAGTGTCCTTATGACCATCTCAGCTGGACTCCATAAAGATAGGAAGTTGTACGAGGATATCTATAAGTCCCCAGTCAAGAATCTAGATGAGTTCTAAGAACATGCAGCCAAAGAAATTCGATGGAAAGAAACTTTTGGCCTGAAGAAATCCAATCGAAATGAGGAGGCAAACAACTCTAGTTCAGGTAGGAAGAGGGCTGGGGGTAGGAGTAGTGGAGAGGGTCAAGAGAGTGGCTCCATGAATCAGGTCACAAGAAAGGCTAGAAATAAGTAGTCACAATGTCAATGCCGCTACAATAGTTATGTTGTCCTGTTGGATACCCCAAACAGGATCTTCACGATCGAAAAAGGCAATGAGGACTTTGGAAGGCCCAGACCCATAAAAGCTCCCATCGAACGAAAAGACCAGAGTAAATTTTGCACCTACCATAATGAGGTCGGGCACAACACCTCTGCCTGTTGGGTATTGAAGGATGCCATCAAGGGCCTCATTAAGAGAGGTCGCCTGAGGGATTACGTGGTGAGACCCTCAGGACAACGCCCCCCATGTCCTTAATAACTGGAGACAACATCTGTAACAACAGGCCCAAAAGCGTGAGGAAACGCCTTCAGTTAGTACTATTTTCACCATTCACAGTGGACCTCACATTGCTGGCACCTCAAATAGGTCACGTGATCATTATATACAAGCAATAGGCTGTGTTTTACTCGTGAGTTATGTGGAATGTGAAAGGCCTTCCAAAAAGATTAGATTAACCTCGAAAAACATCATGTTCATGGAAGAAGATGCACAAGGAGTTCATATCCCTCACAATGACGTGATAGTTATCTGGGCCAAGATTGGCAACATTGATGTGAGGAGAATAATGATTAACAATGGCAGCTCCATTAATATGATGTACAAAGGATGCTTCAACCAGTTAGGCATGAGTTCGAGCCAGTTGAACCCCTCCCCTGAACCTCTCTACGGTTTCATAGGGGACATAATAGTATTGGTAAGTTAGATTAGACTACTGCTTACCTTAGGAGATCCGGATCGCCAAGCGACAGTCGAATTTTATGATTATAGACTGCCTCTTAGCCTACAATGTGGTATTGGGCTGACCCCTATGAACAATTTGGACATAGTCACATCCACCAGGATGCTTACTGTTAAATTCCTAACCCCCAAATGGGTTTAAATGCATGCGGGGAGAGCAGCAAACCGCCCAATGCTGCTATGAGGATGCAGTCAAACTCAGGACACAAGCTAAGAAAGTACATGTAGTATCTGAAGCAGAACCCTAGGCAGCGAGCACTAAAGGGGTCAGCTACGACCTCGAGCCTTGTGAGCTGGATATCGAACGAGCTACTAGCCCAATTGAAGAACTCAAAGAAGTAAGGGTCAATGAAGAAGATGAAGAAAGATGCCTTAATGTAAGGAAGTGCTTGCCACCTAATGTAAAAGTGCAGCTAATCAAATTTCTCCAGGCCAATCTAGATGTCTTTGCTTGGAACCATGAAGATATGATGGGCATTAATCCTGGGGTTATGTCGTACAAACTTAACATTGATCCTCGGTACAAACCAGTTTGCCAGAAGAGAAGGCCAATGACAGTTAAGCGATATGTTGTATTAAAAGAGGAGGTGGACAAGCTATTGGTAAATAAATTTATTCGAGAAGCTCGCTACCCCACTTGGGTTGCCAATCCCGTCCTCGTGAAAAAGAAAAATAGGAAACAAAGGACGTGTATAGACTTCACTGACCTAAACAAGGCATGCTTGAAAGATAGCTTTCCTCTATCAAGGATTGACTAACTTGTCAACACGACAGTGGGTCATGAACTCCTTAGTTTCATGGACGCCTATTCAGGGTATAATCAAATCCCGATGGCCACGCAAGATGAGGAGCACACCTCATTCATTACCGATCACAAGTTATATTGCTACAAAGTAATGCCCTTCGGGCTTAAAAACGTAGGAGCAACTTATCAGCGATTGGTGAACATGATGTTCCACAATCAAATAGGCAAAATGATGGAGGTATATGTGGATGACATGTTAGTAAAGTCCATATAGCTAACCAACCATGTCTGTCATCTGGATGAAATGTTCCAGATCTTAAGAAGATATTAGATGAAACTTGACCCGCTTAAGTGTGCATTTGGGGTCACTTCAGGGAAGTTCCTCAGCTTCATAGTGAATAGCAAAGGGATCAAAGCCAATCCAAAAAAGATTAAGGCTCTCCTTGACATGTGGTCACCCATTGCTGCTAAAGATGTACAAAGCTTGAACGGCTAGGTCACGATGCTTAGCAAGTTCATTTTGAAGGCAATAGACAAATGCATCCCCTTCTTCAACATTCTAAAGAAAGTAAAGAAATTCGAATGGACACCTGAATGCAAAGCCACTTTCCAAAAGCTTAAGCAGTATCTCAGATGAGCTCCGCTCTTGTCCAAACTAAAAGAGGGTGAAATGTTAATCATGTACTTGGGAGTGTCCCAATACACTTTCAATGTAGCCTTAATACGAGAAGAGGGAAGAGGTCAATTCCCCATCTACTATGTAAGCAAGCGATTGCTGGACACCAAGACAAGGTACACGCCAATGGAGAAGCTCGCCTACTACCTGGTCATTGCATCAAGAAAGCTACAACCTTATTTTCAAGCCCACAGTATAAAGGTTCTCACCTAGTTTTCACTTAGACAAATCTTGCAAAAGACGGACACCT
>JANHAO010010778.1:0-17440 GCA_026873985.1 Saraca asoca | reverse complement strand
TCTAATAATAGTACTTAAATCAACCTAATTGCCTACTTTCATGGTTCAGATTAATTTAAGCCCTTTAAGATCAATGCTAACTAATTTAATTCCTAAAGAAACTTAATCTACTTACATGATTAAAATTTTCTTATTCAATTGGTAGGGTTCCGGTGATAATCTTCTCCTTTTGGTACGTCAACTATCTACCTAAGATAAGACAAAATACTGACCAAATATTTTATCAAAAACTTAGTAGGCATAACAATTGAATTAATTCATACTAGGTAATTATAATAGAAAATCAATCAATAACAGCAAAGAACCATAATTGGGCTATTCCCAATCCTAAAATAAAAATCTACTTAGATATAATGGAAGCAAAAATAAAATTCAATAACATTGAAGGCTTCATAATATTCAGAACAATGTAGAAGAAGTAAAGATGAAGATTGAAAGAGAAAACTAAGATGCTAAAGGATGAAATAAACTAGAATCCATCCTTGCAAAAACTTTAATCCAAAAGGGAATCTCAAACTCTACTCAAAAAAATACTTAAGATGTAAAACCTACGTAAGCTATCTTAAAACTATCAAAAGACTCCTTCAGGTTGCACAATAACAACTTTTATAGCAAGATGACAGAGGTCGAAACACAGTTATGTTTGGTGACATGGGCTTGCCGTGTTTCACACTGGGAGTTATTGAGGAATGCACCTAACATAGCCGTATCTTGGGACACAACCAGGCCATGTTCGATGCTGCCTTTTTCAATTTTTCTAGCTTCAATCACGGTTGAGTTGAGTTCTTCGTAGGGCTTCTTTCCTAACTTCTCCTTAATCCAAATGTGCTTTGAACTTCTGCTTTCACCCTTCTTTCCAAGCTTTTTTGCTAACCTACAAAGAGAAATACAAACCATAGTAGTACCAAAGAATAAAAACACTAAACTATAACAAAAAGAGCAAAAAAGTCACAAATTAATAATAAATCAAAAGGTAAAAATTAATATAATAATATACATTTTGCTCATTTATCACAATGTCTTGAGAATCTAAAAAATAGTCCATAGAAGAACGAATATGGGGCTCAGTGAATAAAATGTACCAAACTTATGAACTCATCAACCAACAAAAGATACATGTGTATATACAAGCAACCAGACCTTAATTGGATAGTCATTTCTTATGAAATTTTCATAAGTAATGATGAACAATAAGAATCCATCCATGAAGATGATCACGTCATAATCTTTCTAGTATATCAAGTCAGACTCTTATAGCCACAATCCATCATTTTTAGTTCATCATATATTTCAATCTTATAACATCATATGTCCATATTTCATATGGCAATTTAAGCAAGTCAAACATTACATTGTAATAAATCATAAATCTCCTTGTTACTCTGATCTAACCTTAAACCTAGCCTTATCCCTCCAAGCCAATCTTATCCCACTCATCATTTCAAAATGCGTAGATCCAGGATCTAATTCATTATTCTCCATCACAACCTATCATTCACATTTCAAGCCTCATATGTGCTTTCAAGCAGTCAAGAATATCAATCCCATAACAGATACATCATCAAGATCACATCAACACATTCCATCATCATTTATGATATCATGCCACATGTTGGATTGCATAAAAAAGTAGTAAACATTAAGATATATGATTCTTACAACAACTATATCACATCATTCTTATTCAGCCACAATCCTAGTTATAAGAGTTACATTTTGTTTACCAATACACCTCCCATTCTTTGTTTCATCATATGACTATTTTAATTAATTTCACATTAATAATATATATAACCAATTGTTAAATTCAATAATTTTATGATATAATTATCTATTTAAAATTGTTTAATCTTTACACTTGATTTAGTAAGGTTTATACGAGATTAAACTAAGTAAATAGGAAATATTTTATAAAGAAGAGAAGTTAGGTTGAAAAAATATGGAAATTTCTGAATATGCAATCAGAATCGCGAGCAAGATCATTGAAGAAATTTGAGTAAAATCATTATTAGAATCCAGTAGTTCAAGTGTGAAAGATTTGATTCAACTCAAAGAAAATTAGTTAAAAATGTGAGTCTACTCGCTAAAATGTGTAATCATTCAGGAAGTGCAATTATAAACATGATCAGGATCATGATTGGAATTGAAAAATAGAGTAGGGAAGATCGATTCAAATCACACAAATCTAGTTCAAATTTAGATTTGAATCATGAGAGCAAAACTACTAGGGTTCTATAAGCATGATCATAGATTTAGTTCAAAACGCTATGATTCAACTCATATGAGTAGAAATTGTAGGCAACAGTAAAAAATAGAAGATGACAACTTCCAATTCAATTATACACTATAAAATCTCATCACAATGTGTTTTGAAAGCTCATACATATATAAAACCCAACTATTTCAATAGCAAACTAATCATTTTATTAGTTAGTCCACTTAATCACAAATTATGCCTTACAATCGTAAAACTCATTTCTATCAACTATCATCATATATTTAGCATATCATAGGCAAGAAACACATATTAATTCATGAGAATAGTAAGAGTTACTCATAAGTAGACTAAATACATCAGATTGCTGTTGATCCCACTAGAAATCCCTAACACTCTTCATAAACAAAAAGAAGGGTATGTTAGCTCCTTGGCTATTTCTATGTTTTTCCTTTCAACAAACAATTATATATCATTTGCTTATGGTTTCATTACATAGAAGCAAACTAAAAACACAAGATTTAAGCTCTAAATCTTCAGAAAATCTATATGCGTTCTTGAAGTGAAAGTGGCTGCTAACTTCAAAAATTCATAACTTGAGTTTTATTCAATGAATCAACATGATTTTAATATCAAAGTGAAGAGGAAGAATAGAGGATTCTATAGTAAAAAATTAAGAAAATAATAAGAAGAGTTAGTGAGCTTACTTAATGAGAAAGTATGTAAGGATAGAGAAAGAAAGTAACTTGGAGAAGAAGAAGAAATTTGCATGACTTGCACAATCTGAAGCCAAAAAGAAGAAGAAGAAGAAGAGTCGACTAAGAAAGGGGCAAAATAGGAAAAATAAGTTAACTTTCCAATAATTATAAGTTGATCATTTTCTTTTTTTTTTTAGTAATTTTTCAATTTTTTTCCATTTTGAACTCAAATTTGATGTACTTATCAGTCACCAATGACCATGAAATTTTAATACAAATTAGATAAATTGAATACCTTCATAATGGCTAATTTCATGTCCATCCAATATTCATAACCCTAGTTTTGATATTTTCAAAGTTTTGCAGAAATTAAATATCAAATATATGAATTTTTGTTCTTTAAACATTCATGACAATAATTTAATCTCCAAAATATTCATAAAATTTTATATAGTATATTTCTATGATATTTAGGCCTCTTGTGGCTTCAAATCTATAATTTCAAATTCTTTGAAATTTTTTTTATTTTCCCTATTTTGTTACTAAAATTGATTTTAGAAAATTCGGGATATTATAATCTATAACCTCGGGAAAAGAATTGGCTCAAGGGCTAGGCACAAGAATCCAATCCTAAACCCATTGGCTATTGGTTGACTACTCAAGCTGCTCCCATAGCAATAGTGAGCTACCGCATGCTGACTGAGGGACAAAATATGAATAGGCCTTTTGAGGCCCCTTCATTGAGCATTGAAACAGTCAACTCAGAACTAGTATAGGCAAAGGAAATCCAATTATCTAATTAAAACAATGAATTCCTCCTTATAGATGTTGATATAATATGATTTTTGCCAAGTGTTCTAAATGTCAAAGTGAAGAAATCCAACCAAGTGTGGGTAAATGGTTGGAGTGACTATGACTCTTTTAAGGTAGTCAAATGCCTCATCATCTAATTAGTGACATATATGAATGGATAACAAGATTCCCATCATCCTTGTCTACTATCTAGCAAAGCCATAGCCAAGGGAACAAGCTTATCAGCGAAGAAAGAAGACCCTGTTAAGCTTGACTCTAGTCCAACTTCGTGAAATGACTTGAGAGGTGTAAGATAAGTGGGAGTTGGAAATGGTGAAAGTGAATTACCACTACTTTATTATGTTTCTTATTCCATGAATAGGAGGCAAGGCAAGGTTCTTATTTTTAGACCCAAGGCCTAATTTCCAATACAAGATTTTATTGGTCCCAAAAATTATGATCTTACCCTTAGATCAGATGATCTTTAGTTTTACAAATACTCTTTTAATTGTGATTCTAGTTTGTTTTACAAAGTGGAAGTTTTTAAAGAAAATTATCAGAGTACATTTATTAAATAATCAAGATTGAATTAGAGTCACTGATTTAGATATGATATAGTATTAAGAAATAATTAATCAATTTGTAAATAGAATATATAAGAGTATAGAAATATAAATTGCAAAAATGTAAACACAGTAATATTAAAGAACACAAAGATTTTTAAAATGGTTCTACTTCAATTGAAATCGCAATTGAAGTGTACATCTACTGGACAATCCTCAATCAAATGGTCACTTTTATTACTAAACACAAGATTTAATTGGGCTCTTATAAACCAGTTTATACACAAGACATAACCAGGCTCTTGCTAATCTATAGATACCAAAATTCTTAATCTTCTAACAACTATGATTAATCTCACAATTAAAGAAGATACTCCAAGAATTCTCTACACCTTGAACTAATTATGATCAACTTCACAACTAAAAAGATGCAAAGGAAACATCAACCTCTTCCTTTGTATCTCAGATTTCTATCAACCTAGAAATCTAAAAAGAAAACCAAATTCCTATCAACCTAGAAATCTGCAATGAAAATAAGAAATAAGGTTGGACATACAATACCAAAATTAAGAAGAAAATCTCAATTATCTAATGCAAATTCTTCAGTAATTTGATCTAAAAACCTTTGATTTGATGAAATATGGTGAGGTAGTAATAAATCTACTTTAGCTCTGTTATCTTTCTATTTTTCACACTTGAAGATATGAGAGAGTTATGAAACTATTGTGTTTGAAATGAGGCTAGGGGTTATTTATAGTGTGGCAATTGACATTTGAAAAATAAATAACTTTCAATCTGTAAATCGATTTGTGAATCAATTTAGAGTGGTTACTAACCAATAAATTAATTTGTGAAATGATTTGTCTATAAATATCATAAAGAAGTTTATGATGGAATCGATGCATGAATCGATTTACATTAGTAAAGAAGTTCATGATGGAATCGATGCATGAATCGATTTACATTATTATGTGAACAGGTTATGAATCAATTATCTAATTGATTCAGGAAAATTCCTAACCTTTGATAAAAACATTTTTTTCAAAACATTTCTTCATAAATCGATTGCTAAATCGATTTGAGTACAGTTTCAGAAGATTTTTAGTATAAATAAATTCATGAATCGATTCACATAGTGAAAAATAGTTTTGATAAAACTTGTTCTTGTGAAAGATCATTTTAAAACTTAATTTGAAAGATATTTTATTTTGGCTTACTTCAAGTGATTTATTTCTACCTTAATATATCTATTTTAAGAAACTTGCTTAGATCAAATTAGATTAGAATACACTTATAAAAAAATCTAATTAAAAATAAAAGAAATACACTAAAACTAAGGTTAGATCTCTTGAATTGCATACTTTGATCCTACAAACATTCAACAAATGTTAAACACATGAAATTGTTTTCAACATCAAAACTAAATAAGGTAAGATAGCAAAGCATTCTCCCTAGCAAGGCTAATAGATTTTTGGTAAGGAGTTTGGCTAGGGTAATACATCTATTAAAAGATAATGTAAATGTCATAAGATGGGCACAATGAGAATAGAAATCTCATGTGGAACAAAAGGGTAAAAGCTCATTTGGTTTTGATTTCTAATACAAATATGAATAGTGAAAGTGTGGCTTATCGATCTTTTAGTCGTTTAGAATTTGAGGCTAGAGGTGTAAGAAAAGTTACCATAGGGATAACTTGCTTGTGGGCTAAGGGTTCACAGCGATGTTGCTTTTGGATCCTTTGATGTTGACTCTTCCTATCAATGAGAAAAAGAATTCACAAAGTGTTGGATTGTTCACCCACCAATAGGGAACGTGAGCTAAGTTTTGTAAAAACATTTTTATTTTACCCCACTGATGACAGTGTCAGAAAAGTAATTCAATCTAGTACAAGAAGAATCATTGATTTGTACAATTGGTCATTGCACTTGGTTGAAAAGATAGTAGTGCGAAGCTACTGTATGTTGGAATATGACTAAACACCTTTAAGTTAAAATTCAGGTTATAAGCTATGCATGTGCTCGTCATTCATTTGTTGACTAGCAGTAGGAGCCTCAGCTGCCAAAATGTCACAATCTAGCAACATGATTGTTAGAACGTATGGTGCTTAGTCTCTTTACTTAATACTTAGTCACTTAATACTTGATAATAAGTTAGCTAATTAGTCATATACCATCTTAGTTTTGAAAATAACAAGTAATACCCACAATTTGTATCACATTGAGGCAACTATAAGCAACAAATCACATAGCACATAAGTAATCAAATCGCATATAAAGGTAACTAAGTCATTCATATTGGAAAACATGATGTGTTCATGCAATTCAAACAAATACGGATAAATGTGGCCAAAAGTAGATAAATTTCATAGGACAATATTTCAATTGAAAAGGTGTTATTATTTCATTCACATTTAAAAGCCTTATTATAAACTCTAGAGTGTGTAGGGAAGACTCCAGACTATACACTCAATCCTCTAGATTAATTGCCTTGATGCCAACCTCGAGTCATCAGACATTCCCCCTAAAAAGCATTCTAAACCAAAGTCCTAATAATACAAGTAAACATACGTTTTCTAAGTTGACTAAAAGCTTTTTTCCTAGTTTAAAAGGGTCTAATATGCCACAATAGATCAACGTAAAGATAAAAATTCAAATATCACAATTATGTACTTATCTACTCTCACAAGATAAGTTACTTTGGTCAGAATTACATAAATACCCTCAAAATAAGAAAAATAATTTACGCATGTATTTTCTCTCAAATTTGCACAACATAATCTTCTTTTATATTTGATTTTTACGCCAAGTTTCATTTGAATCCAATCACAATTGCTTATTAAATTTGATCATAAGTCTTGATTTATGACAAAAAGACACATATCATTGGTGAACCCTATGCAATGAATGAGCCATGCAAGATGCCTTGAAGCACAAAACCTAGATAGCAGCAAGTAGAACCCATTGTAGACAACTCAAATATGTGAAGTAGTATTATAAGCGAAAAAATGGCCTTCCTATCACAATCTATTGAGATTTAGCCTTTGTCACTCCGATTGATCCAATCTTAATCCTGAAATTCTAAATATTAAATCCTAAAAGCTGAAACTTAAAACCCTAAATCATAAAGTCCTAAAATTCTGTATCCTAAATCATAAAACCTAAAATCCCAAATCCTAAACTCATAATTCAAAAACTCTAAACCCAATTTTCTCTTTATAAAATAGTCAAAAATATACCCTTCATCATGTAAGCCTTTAGTTGGATTTAGAGAATGGGATGAAAACAAAATGAGGAAAAGAAAACGGGATAAGAAAAGTCATTTTGGAACTAGGGTTGAAAATCTAAGAAACCAAGATTAAAAGGAAAAAAGATAATGGATCCCACATAAATCCTTTCTCTTCCCAATCCGATAGAAAATGTGTGTACAACTGCATACTAATTTTCGTTCACTTCTTTTTTTTAAATCTGATCCAGACTAACTTTAACTATTTATTAATTCTACTTGTTTAAATCAAATTATATAGAGTTAGTGTAACTAAATTAATAAAAAAAATCAACAAATTTTGTATATAGGATATTTTAATTCCAAAGGAGATGAGATAATTAGTGAATGTATCTAAAATAAATAAATGAAAAAAATATAAAATCAATAAAGCAAGGCAAGCCTCGAAGACTGTTAGAAGTTGAAGGAGTAAAGGACAGACAGAGCATAGAATTAAAAAAAACTAATAAGAAAGTCATCCATTGCATTTCTTCTGGTCTTTGTCTTCGTTCGTACGAGAGGGGCGCAAGATTGCATTTCGATTTCACTCCTCTTCGCATCGATCTCCTCGGCTCGCCAGCTCTTCGATGACTTTACAGACGAAGCTAGCTTAGTTTTGTGAAGCCCTGTCGCAATCGAGGTACGTGTCTCCATAACTGATTTAAGCTTTTGATTAGAATTATTGGATTTAGGGTTCATTGAAATTTTTCTCTAATTTTCACCTTTTCATTGTGAGATCACTTAGACGTTCATGAATATACTGTGAAGATTTAACTTAGGAGCAGCTTTTGTGGACTTACGAATGCTAGATAAACAAGTCTAGTTTTGTGTTTACTTTGGAAGTTAATTTGTCTCTTGATGATCTGCGACTTATTTTGGCTGAGCTTATGTCTCTTTTTAGTGCTTTTCGAGTCTATTTCTTTCTGTTTATTTCATGTTGCCTTGTAAATTCATTGCGATTATAAGTCTTCCTATTTGCAAATTGAGCCTACATTTAAAATATGCTTTTTGAGAATCTATTTCTTCCTTTGTTTATTTTAATAGAGCGTTATGTTTGACCGTTTCTCCTTTCTTTCCTAACTTTTTTTTTTTTTTTTTGTAATAACCATTTGATTTGAGTTCTTGTTTTCAGTCTGATTCATGGAAACTTGTAAAGACCATCTTGAATTCAGATGAAGTCTGTGGTTTAAATTTGCTAATATTAACTAGATCAGC
Organism: Saraca asoca; assembly: GCA_026873985.1. NCBI lineage: Eukaryota > Viridiplantae > Streptophyta > Magnoliopsida > Fabales > Fabaceae > Saraca > Saraca asoca. The sequence continues at coordinate 8,696 of JANHAO010010778.1, read as the reverse complement.
TTGTATATTTTGTCATTTACCCAGAAAATATGTAGTTGGAAGCTCCTTAAGTTTCATGATTTTTGCATTTGCTTTGATCATAAGGCAAATGCAAACATGGGTTTACATTTGTTGCCATAATTGAAGTTTGGACAATTAACTGCTGAAAACTTATGTAAAAATATTTGGTTTTAGGGTTTTGTTCGGGTGGTTTTGTTTGCAATTTCTGATGCTGAAGAAATAACTAGACTTGAAGGCATTGATCTTCATTGTGAAAAAATGTTGGAAGGCGGTGCAAAATTCCCTGGAATAATAGACCTCAACAAACATGATAATAACTATTATGATTTCTCTCAAGGGTTTTACCATAAGCTTGAGGAGGGTACCAATATGTCAATTGACAGCATTGGAAGTTTGCAGACGAGCAATGGTGGAGGATCTGTTGCAATGTCTATTGATAACAGCAGTGTTGGGTCCAATGATTCCCATACTCGCATTTTGAACCACCAAGGGTTGCGGAGGCGTGCCAATGATAACTACTCTGTTGCACAGAGTGTTAATCGTCGTGGAAGAGTCACACATGCTTTGAGTGATGATGCTTTGGCTCAAGCTCTAATGGATAGTAGTTCCCCAACTGAGGGGCTTGACAATTTTGATGAGTGGACAATTGATTTGAGGAAGCTCAGTATGGGTGAGGCTTTTGCACAAGGAGCCTTTGGCAAACTGTACAGAGGTACTTACAATGGTGAAGATGTGGCCATCAAAATTTTGGAGAGACCTGAAAATGATCCAATGAAGGCTCAGTTGATGGAACAACAGTTTCAGCAGGAGGTCATGATGCTGGCTACGTTAAAGCATCCTAACATAGTTCGTTTCATTGGTGCCTGCCGTAAGCCAATGGTATGGTGCATTGTAACTGAGTATGCCAAAGGTGGTTCTGTTAGACAGTTTTTAATGAAACGCCAAAACAGATCAGTTCCACTCAAATTGGCTGTCAAACAAGCTTTGGATGTTGCAAGGGGGATGGCATATGTTCACGGCCTTGGGTTAATCCACCGGGACTTGAAGTCTGACAATCTTTTGATATTTGGTGACAAATCAATCAAAATTGCTGACTTTGGAGTTGCTCGGATTGAAGTGCAGACTGAAGGGATGACACCTGAGACAGGAACATACCGTTGGATGGCTCCGTAAGATTATTCTGTGGTTCTTTTGTTTTAGATATTTATTTTGACTTACAATGTTGTTTCTGTAGCTTTGCCATTGGAGAATTCTTGTGATGTTATTTCTAAATTTCTAACAAAAAGAATAAGTTCCAAAGAAGATGAGGGCTAAAGTTTCAAAACTGTTCTAATCTAACTGACAATAAATTCGTTTAGGTCTTGGTAATCAGCATTGTGTTCTTTATATTCATGCTTTATGTGGTCTTACAAGGGAAATGGCACATGCTGCAGAAATAGGATTAGTGTTAGTATTTTTTAGTTTACAATTCCACTTTTCACTTCCTGTCTTGTATATTGCAGTCACTTCCTCCCTTTTTTTTTTTCCTTCAAAATGTGATTTTCTTGAAGCTAGCTTCTTGTTTGGGGGCTCGGGCAAAGTTTGGGTAGTCATAGTTGCTTGATGCTCTACTTGTTAGTTTAGGGAAACAAAGTCACCTTTTAAAGCAGTGTTTAAATTTTATTGCTTAATTATCGCACACCCTTTATGTTAATTATAGACTTTCTAAGTTAAGTCAACCAAACTGGGATAGTCAAAATGGATATGCAATTGAAATGGATAAAATGTTTAGGTTTGAAAAGAGACAAAATACTGAATTCTTTTAGCCATGGCTTCATTTTTTTAGTTAGAAAGTACTAAGCAAATCTGGTGGGGTTTATGTTGGGTCATTATTCTTTGGAAAGCAAAACTAAATTGTTTATGATACTTGTAATTCATTAGGCAATTCCTTCAGCATCTAACACCAAAACTTGACTGTTCCTTTTTTTGGCCTTAGATGTCGATAGCAGCTGCATATCTAGGTCTTTTGATTGCCTTATAAATTATAAACTTTTGAAGATTTTCCTCATGGAATTTATAATTTATAAATGATATTATAGAAGTGGTATTTATACATATATAGACCATATTTGAACAAACTATAAGTTAAACTAGAAATAATTATTAGGGTTATACTTCTATATATGCTTGAGAAAATTCTTATTGATACATACTCTTGCAAGTTTTGTAAAAAAAATTTCATACTTTTCGCAACTTTTTCATTGAAAGTTGTAACTTTTATATAAAAATGTGAAAAAATTTTGAAAAAAAAAATTATGCAACTTTAAATAATAGAGTTGCAACTTTTCATATATTTGTTACATGCAAAATCTGTATACGCTTACAACTTTTTGTGAAAATATTAGAAGACTTTATATAAAAAGTTGTAACTTCTATGACTTTTATGTTAAACTTTCAATAAAAACTCGCAAAATTTTCAAGCACGTACCAAAGCACTTCTCTAATTTTTATTGGTAAAGGTGAACATGTTAGTAAGTAGTCTTATACCATCTGACAACAAACAATTGATAGGATAGCATTATACTGATATACTCTGTATACAATTGCATATCAAACTTGCATGGTATTATACACTATCAATTCTACGGTATAATATCATGTTCTCATATCCTATCTATACTATGCTATCAAGTTGTTGAGAAAAGGTGTAATATTATTCTAGTAAGGTTCTATTTTGTGGTGATATACAGCAACCTGCAACAGGCATGCCTGGGCTGAAACTTTGTAATTTTACTGCCTTCATTATCATATTTGTATTATTAAATCATAGACCATTCATTACATGCATATGTAACAATACCATATGTATTTGTAACTGATAATAAAATAGTTTTGGGCTATTCTTTTGATTGGTATTGTTAAACTATTTGTGTAGTTAGTTTAATTGCATAGCATGCTACCAAAATTGATGTATTTAGAATTGTTTACAGTACAGGTCTGAAAAGGTCTGGTTAAAAATTGAACTTGAAACTATTTAATACTATCATCGAAATTTGAACTTTTATGATGCTATTTCTTAATTTATTGTGGTTATAATTTACTAGACATATTTAAATGGTTGTGAAGGAATTTCCTTTTTATTAAAAGTTTCTCATTCTGGTTTTGGGAATAATAAGCAGCCTTCACGTGTATTTTTTGGGGACAGACCTGTTTCTTTGTTTTAATGTGGATTAGGGTTCAAGGTGTTTCTTCCCTTATTTTTTTATTTATTTTTTTTTTTTTTCTTGGGATGGCGGTTGGGGTTGGGAGGATTTCGTAGACAGTTTTGCAGAGAGATTGAGACTTACAGAGAAACCATGTTTTGGCATGTATGTTTTAGCTACAACTAGCAACCATTTATGATTAATGTGAACCTGCTTATTCAGTGTGATAGAATGAATATTTTGTTTTCACTGTTTTATACTAATTCAACTTAAAATTGTACTTATCTGCTCTGCAGGGAGATGATCCAGCATAGGCCTTACACCCAAAAAGTGGATGTATATAGCTTTGGGATCGTTCTTTGGGAGCTCATCACTGGAATGCTTCCATTTCAGAACATGACAGCGGTACAGGCCGCATTTGCAGTTGTGAACAGAAATGTTCGCCCCAACATACCCACTGACTGCTTACCTGTTCTCCGTGAGATCATGACCAGATGCTGGGATCCCAACCCTGATGTTAGGCCACCATTTACTGAAATTGTAGGAATGCTTGAAAATGCAGAGACTGAGATCATGACAACTGTTCGCAAGGCCCGTTTTAGGTGTTGCATTACGCAACCAATGACAGCTGACTGATCCCAAGAAAACAAATGAAAGCAAAAACAAAAACAAAAACAAAAAATTACGAAAGGTAAAAAACGAAGTCGAAAGAACATAAACTGAAAAATTTGGAGTAAAGATGAGATTCTGGCAGTAAAGGGAGACTATATAATAGCTGTGTGTATCCGTGTGTTTAATTTCTTCAAAAAAAAAAAAATAGGATAATCTTATTTGAAGACCTTCTGGTATTCGGTTCCTATTTACTGAATGTCTGTTTTTGAATTAGTAAGAGATTGAATGTGTATGTGTACTGTGTACATGCATGCGCGACAACTATGTATAGCTTCTGATAGCAAGGTGTAATGAGATGGTGAATGTAAACTGTTGCTCGTATGGCCATTGTCTTAGAAGCTACCTTAAAAGTTACCGCTGAACAGGATTCAGATTCTGTTGCTCGTATATATTTTAACTAAATACGAAAAATTTTCGATCGTGAAGCAGGACTTGCCACAAGCTCATGAAATTTTATTAAGGAAAACCCAAAAAATTTATGAAGTTAAAAATGGTTGTACTAATTTCCATAATTATTTCTTTCAGGGGAAGCTGAACTCCCTTAAAGATTTTTATTGATTATATTTACATTTTCTTATTAAGGTATCTTTTTTTAATTTAAATATACATCCAATCATTAAAAAAAAAATGACGTGACTGTATATTTATGAAAATAAATGAGTATAAAAAATTAAACTAAATTTTCAATAAGATGGATATAATTTGTCAGTTTTTTTTATTTATCATTTAAGTAAATGCACAAGATCAAAAAAGATTATGGAGATTAAGTAAATGTTAGTTAAAAGAAATGCATAAGATCAAGAAGGATTAAATTATTAGAGCTTTGATGAATTTCAAATATTGTTTGAAGTCCTTTGTAATAACATAAACTACAAGCAGATAAGAATGTAGACTCCACCCTCAATATATGGTTAATAATGAGACGGTGAAGTTCAACTATATCTATTTAGCTTAAAAGCTTTTTCAGAATCAAATTTTGATCCCATAAATTAAAATACTCAATTTTGATACATTTAAATTTTAAATCAAAGCAGATTCGATCCTTCTATTAACATTCCACCAAGTTTGACGGCAAATCTAACTTGCCCACCCGATTTCTACTTTTTAAATAATTTTTTGCCACGTCATACTGAAGGAAGCGAACCCGGTTGGGTCTTCTTCGTTATTGCCCTGAATGTTCTTTCTCGTCTGTCTTCTCTCAACAAGAAATCAAATAACAATCTTCAGAGAGGAGAAACCCATCTTCCTTGTCTTCCCACTCACCCTACCCTCTCTCTCTTCCTCACCACTCTAGTTTATAAACCAACCACGGTCTTATACATGTCTTGAGCATAAACCAAAATCTGCAAGCTCGTAAACTCTCTTTGGGTTTTTGCCTAGAATCTGCATGAGATATGAAATTTTCAGTATCACTTCGACTACGTGGCTCAATTTTATGTTAAATTTTCACTATCTCTTTTTGTTGAAAATGGGCGGTTGGGCCCAATATGCCCATCGAGCCTCATATGGACTATTAGTAAAGTCATTCCAAGAAATGATATATATTAACAGAAATGAAAAAGAACAGTCTGCACCTTTCTTGTTGTTTAAAACATAAGGAAAGAAGTTCTCTCTCTCCACTTTTTATCAGACAAGAAAAATAAAGTAAAGATTTTTAAGGGGTGAATTCGTGTTCCTTCCGTATGATCGAACATTATACCGGAATCAAAACAATATATTGATTCAAGTAAATTTCTCAAATTTCAATTTTAACATCGGTATCAGAGCAAGGTTATATTACAATTTCGGTGTTTGTTATTATACAAGATTGCAGTTTGTATATCTATATATATATATATATATTTTTAACTCTGATTGAAATAAAAGAAAAACAAAAAAAAAAAAAGCAAACAAAATATGGTAGTACTGTGCAAGTAAAAAGATGAAATTTTTTTCGATTACTATAATATAACATGTTGCAAGCCATGTTCGGATTCGGGGATGGGTGTGCTTTTCATGCTATTGAAATTGATCCGATGCTTGGATTGTGGAGTCTTTAAATGGGTTGTGTTTTGATTTTGATGACAGTGTAGGTGCCATAAACGTGAGTACCCAAAGTGAAAAGAGTTATATAGACTAAAGATTCTTATACTGACGCCATATGAAATTTTTCTATCTGAAAATTTTTTTTTGTCTCTTTTTTTTTTTTGTGAATCTGCAATGACGCTTCTGTGCGCATGAGAAGAAAAAATTTCTATAAATTTTTTTGTGAATCTGCAATTTTTTTTTTTTTGCCAATTTTTTTAACTAGCAGTAGAAATACTGAAGTAATAAAAATGGAGAAGGAAGCTCACTTGAAGTTTATAGGCTATCCTTTGAAATAATAAAACGAAAAAAAATTACAAAAAATAGGGTATTGAACCTGACGTGAATCAAGTTTGTTTTTAGAAAAATTGAATATTGTAATTTCATGTTTTGGTTTGATTTTGGTGTTTCTTATTATTTTGATTACTATCTATTTTGGAAATCTTCTCTATAATTAACCAACCTTTTGTTATGTATTGTTCATTCTCCTTTATGCTTTTATAGTTTGGAATTAAAAAAAAAATTCAAGATTTTCCAGAAAATAAAAATAGCTAGAGTTACATAATTTGATGATTTTTATAAAAGTATTGCTATGAAATATGGATAGAGAAAACGAACCAAATGGTTTCTGTGAGTTTTGCCGAACAAAAGTCATAACATGAATGTGTCTCTTTCCTCTTTTTTTTTTTTTTGTGCATCTGAAATTTTTTAAAATTTAAAATTTGTCAGTTTTTTTTTTTTTTAAACTAGCAGTTTTAACTTGTCAGTTTTTTTAATTACCAGTAACTGCATGGCAGTTTCTTTCTCGGCCGTTTTAAAGTGAAGCCTAATTGGTTTTTTTGTAATTTTTTTTTGGGTTTGATTTTTTTTTGCCAAATATTTTCTATTGATCCAGTTGTTCCTTTTGAATCCCTTTTTTTGATCCAATGAGGCCCAATTCATCTAGACTAATAACCCCAAAAGCAAATGCAAAGAGGAACTAGTTGGCTCGTAGTGCGCATAAATTGAAGGAGGAAAGCGCTGTTACCGGTAAGGGAACCCAGGGTCGCGCGCATGACAGGGGATAATCATACCACTAGGCCAAATGCCCGGGCCAGTGTTAATGAAATGGTTTATTTTTATTCTTTAACAAATTGGGCCCAAATAATATTAAAATAAATTAAAAGTAGACAAATTGGCCTTGATAGACAATATTGTTACCCACTTTCCTATTGACCCATATTGTTGATAAATCAAAGGAAAACAGTGAAATAAATTAGAAAACTATTTGAAAGTTTTCTTATATTGTTTAAAGTGGTAGTGACATATTATTATTATTATTTATTTTAATTTTTAATTGAATTACTTCCTTTCTTTTGAAAAAGGAAATGACTAGAATTACAAGAACCCCAAAAGTGCCAAGGACTCGTCAAATGAGACAATTGCTTAAAAAGAGAATTCATTTCCTTATTCTCTATAGAAAACCATCCGACATAGACATATATAGTCATGTCATCCATATGAATTAGCAAATGCAATGGTTAGTGTTTGAAGGAGGAACAGAATTCCTTCGCAAGGCACAACAACAAAAAAGTCTCTTGAAATCTCTTCATAATTTTGGAAGGGATATTCCATTGAGAGTTGAAAATAGGGGTCCTTTTACAGATTATTTTGGATATTTGTTTATGGGGTCAATAAGAGGACTTTGTTCTTTAGGGACACTACCACCACTACTAAGAGAAATCATTGAGAACATAGCCGAGAGGGCTAGTGTGTTGACTCATGATCAGATTATCTTCTTGAGAAAATCTATCTCTAGGAGAGTTAGATATATTGATGAGCTTTGAGTTTCCTTTGTTTATCTATTTATATTCTTTAAGATTGTTGTTAGTTAATTAAGTTTTTTTTATGAATATCTATGTAAATATTTCTTTGAATTTCATATGTGAATTAATTTTCTTATCTATTCAAGTATGACATTTATTATATGTCAAATATTGATTATTAATCATAATTATGATTTATGAATAAATATGAAAATAATGAATTATAAATGATGATTGTGAAACATAATGATCTTTCGATTTTATATTTATTATTTTATTATTTATTTATTTTGTTTACCGCATGATATAGCTTCTCATGACATGTCTATTTTTTTATGTGCGTGCCTATAGATAATTGTTATTTCTCTTGACTGATAATGGCATCCACAAAAAATATTATTGCTGAGCTTTGCAAGGATGAGAAGCTTAGAGGTGATAATTATGAGATTTGGAGCACAAAAATCCAATTTATACTGAAAGAGCAAGAAGTGCTTGAGGTGCTCAATAATGTGATGGAGAGGCCTGAAGAAGGCAATACTGCTAAGCACCGAAGGGACATGCAGGTTTATGAGACCTGGAAGAAAAAGAACACTTTGGCCCGATCCGCTTTGCTGAGTGCTATGGAAAATGATTTTATGCACGAGTACAAACAGTATGAAACTACGCATGAGATATGAACTAAGCTCAAGCAAAAATTGGGAGTAACATCTGTGACCAAGTTAAGGCAGTTGTCAATTAAATTTGACACCCATAAGAAACGGCCCAACTATAACATAAGGCAACATCTTAGATAGATGTCTAACATGATCAGTGAGTTGAAAGAAGCTGATCATGTGCTAATTGATGAACAGTAGATTCAAGCCGTGATCTGTTCTCTCCCACATCATGGGGAACACATGAAAGTCAATCTGACTCATAATGAAAACATCAAAAATTTGGAAGATGTTTCTCGACATTTGGAGTTGGAAGAAGA